>JAHDVE020010607.1:0-151161 GCA_022606495.2 Halesus radiatus | reverse complement strand
CGTTTGGGTGCCATAATTAATTTGACAATTTGAAAGTAATGCCTTGTGGTGACTATTGCTATCTTTAAAGAAAGAAACATTCATTTGAAAATTTCGTATATCATTCCAAACATTTATTTTTTCAAAATATATGGAAATAATAAAGTTCTTAAGTAGGTACCTACTTGTGTTCTCCACTTTGAAAACATTCTACCGAAACAAACCTTCTTCTTTTGAATATGTAATCTATGGCTAACCTCAATACAACATGGCCGGCTCAGTGTTTTTCATACTAATTTTAAAACGTTATAGCACAGTTTTACATATTGAATTTCATTCAAACTACTCTATAAACCTTCCCGGCACTAATAAAAACAAACTTTGCTATTTTTAGCGAAACTGGTCAGGTAATTATCGAGAAAATTGAGGAGACACAGACAAAAATTAATTTTAATAAATACTTATTGACGCCTTAAAGGCTTTTACATGTTGATACATTTATCACATAGTTAGTTCTACAAAAGAGTATAATAATATAGTACATGAAATAATAATTAGACCATGAAAGAAGTAAGAGTAGTTACAGTGTAATAAATAACAGTTTTGCTTGTCGTTACATTATAACTGCTTGTTGTACAAAAGAGTATTACAAGTGGCTAAGTACATAATATAATAACATAAGTACAAAATAAGTAAGAAGATAGAGACTATGTAAGTAGCTAGTTACATGGGTGGGTAATAGGTTTGTAATTATTATGTCTTTGTAAAAGATGAACAGTTGTAAAGCGTGTTAATAATACAATGATGACAGCATGTTTACAGATCATATGAGTTATGTCGTTGAATAGATTAGTTTTGGTTGTTGCTAACTCTAAATTATTAAAATGTGTAAGGTTTTAAAAGACGATGTTCCTCACACTCCAATCTATTAAATTCTATATAAATATTAGGTAAAACGTTCAAAATTACTTCCACTGGTTTTCAAACTGCATCTTTTTACAGACATTTTGAGACGGCTTAATGAATTACAGTTGAGGCTGTTTGTCTGTATACATTTTCCTAACTACCCGTATAGAATATAAAAATAAATCATTTGTGGTATTGCTTTGAGTCAGCAACATGCAAAGTGATGTTTAGGGTCATTTTTGAGTGCTGGCCCTTGAGGGCATTCGAAACATGATTACCGATATGCAATCAGAGATGGCGTTAGTTAAAATATTTTAGAAATATACTTTTAGCACGTAATGCTTTTAAATATTGAGATGACTTATTTGTTGGTGGATGTACATACTCGTACATTATGGTTAGAAGAAAAACAGGTCTTTTGCACAATTGTTTTCTTGATTAAATTTCACAAATACATTTTTGTTAAAAATCACCACAGAAAATCGTCCAAAGTTTTCAATTAGCAAATTAATTTATGAAAATAAAACGCGCAGCTTGATTTTCCGGCCAAATTTTAACGAGCGAAACATTATCTTAACAATTTTGCACAATATTGTCAAACTTTGTTAGTCCCCAGTGTTAATAATTGGCTAATGAAATATAAGCTGAGGGAAGTTGGTTGGGCCAAGTGATTGGGGTAGGGAGGCTTTGCATTATTCATGGGGTGGGGGGGCGTCATTAGGATGGGGTTTCTGGGGCTTGTGGGGGGAACATGGGGGAGGGGGGTTCCGCTGCGGACATTGTCACTTGTCAGTGGCACTTAAGAGTAGCGAAAGGATTACATTTTAGAAAATGATTGATTGTTAACATTTATGATAGTTTTTTTAAACTTTTATCACTAAAGAATTGAAAATATTTGTTTTTACATAAATGTCTGTATATCGTTTTGATTAATTAAATGATAGTTTACACCGGATGCAGCAATAGTTGGCGATGCAGAAACCAGTTCGTTATTATTTGCCGATGACATCCAGAGATTAATCACGTCTCGGGAGGGGCTATAGAAGTGGATCAACCACTTCATCGAAGAGTGCACGGCGGCAGGAATGAGGAAGAGCACCTCAAAAACGGAAGTTATGGTTATCGGAAGAGACCAAACTCCACTGAGTTTGACCCCTTCTAGATCTAGCATCTTGGCCAACGGGGCACAGTTGAAACAGGTTGACCAGTTTAAAAACCTCGCTGTTGAATTCTCAAGCGATGGCCGGCAAGAAGGAGAAATTGACGTTAAAATATATGCGGCAAGCGGTGTGCTGCGTCCTCTTTACAGCTCAACGATAAGAAAAGTATTGAGGTAAAGATGGGAGTGTACAAATCAGTGTATGACACGTTCCAGGGTCCAAGCTGCCGAAATGAGATTTTTGAGAGGAGTAGCAGGAGTGACAAAATAGGATCGAATAAGAAGCTCTATGATCTGAGATGAACTAAACATCGAACCACTGCTACTCTTAATAGAAAAGTCGCAACTGAGGTAACTCGGGCACGTATTAAGAATGCCAGAAGATCGAGTGATATTCCAAATGGAAGACGTCTAGTGGACCGCCCTAGACACAGGTGGGAGAAGCAACATTGGAGGCTGTGCGAGGAGTGGCTGAGACTATTATGGACGGATGCCGTTGACGCGGCGCAGGACAGGGACGCTTGGTGGCGCCTTGTCGATGCGATGGGTCCCCGACCCTAGTAGGACAAGTAGAACAAACCTTTACCTGTAGAACAAACAATACGTGTGTTAAAATAAAATAGATTATATTTGAAAACAAAATCAACAAACCTGATCTGTCAATAGAGTTCTTTAAACAATTTGAATTAAATTAGTGATTTATTTAAAATGCCTGTAACAATTTCCCCGCAATCACATTATATGAAATCATGTAATAATTTGTTTGGAGTTGTGGAAAAATGTTCTTCATAAAGGGAGATGACTAAAAAAAATGCCTTTTCAGATCAGGTTCCATAGTTTCCTTTAAATATGCCATATAAAGAAAGCGTGTCTTACTAAATAATATAGTTAAATTATATTTTGATAAAAGCTTAGAGAAATATTGCAAAATATTATCTTCGTCTCAGTTTGATTTGATATTAAAATTAAATTGACATTCCCAATATACCAGTTTTCGTTCAAATTTGCAAATCAAGGTACCGTCATCATTTTACACCAATTAAATTCTCTTACTACTTTCATGAAAATCATTAATTCAAAAGACGTTTAGTCAAATAAGAATGATCTAATCCAAAAACCAAGAAAGCTGTAACATATTACATCGTAAGTAGTGGCGGTTTTTTCAAAGGGGGGTATGTGCAGTAAGCATTGAAAATGAATTGCAATATTACTATATTTTGAAAAGCGCGCCACACTAAAAAATCCACCCGAATGAAAATCTGTTCATAGGAGCGCAATCTTGACCGCACCTATGGACAGATAATTCGTATGCAATATTTTATACGAACTCTGTCTCTGTCTCTGGAATATTTCATACGAATTCTGTCTCATAGAGTGAAATGTATGCACCTCTCTATCTCCAGAGCCAAAATATTAGTATTTGGTTTCGGCTCACTGAGCTTTTATAAATCTCGCCAGATGTCACTTTCGGATAACAGAGTATTTGTGTGCGCTTCGGATGAAAACGAAGCCCAATAGATTATTATTGAGTGCATAAAATATTATTTTGCACTATTTCGTTCCGTAAAAAAAGATTCTGGTGTTTTTAAAATCCTATATCTCCATTTTTACAGTTATTTAATATCAGCATTTTGAAATCAAATTAATATTGAACAGATTTTTATGTGAATGTAGATAAAATTGAATTTATTTTTCTTCTTTTAAGTCTGATTGAAACCCTATTGAAAATGATCACGAACCGCCACTGATCGTAACGGCAATATGAGAATACTTCCAATATATCACAAATACAACCCAAAAATAACTTCAGTCCAGATATCAACGATAACTAGGCTAGAATACATTTTTTATTAGTGTTGTTACTTTCCCCTGCGGATGAAATCATCCCCGAATATCCCATTCGCACCCTTTTTGGGGTTAATCCTTAAAGAGGGTTAAGCGAATCATAATTCGTTTAGCGAATGTTTTGTTCGTTATGCAGCCTAACAGCCGGGGTGTAATCGAACATGCTTTTTATATCAACCCCGATCGTTACGTTACCTTCCGGGTTAATTGGGACTAGAAGTTAACTTGATAAGGAATGCGGCAGGGATACGGTTTACATCGCTTGATTAATACTATTTGATGAGTATTCAGTATTCATAGCTAGATTATCACGTTAAGTATTAGTATTTTTTATCCAATGTTATTCTTTGTTTCAATCACTTTAAGTTATGCAGCTGCATTCTAATAGTAGATCCTTTCTTATTCAGTGCGGTAAATGCAGTAAAGAATAGACAATTTCCTGAAATCAAGTCATTATCAATTGTACAATTCATTGTGATTTTCTCATTAATTTTTCGGTAAATAACAGCCTTCATTATCGTACAAATATTCAAGCCCCTCTATGAGAAATATACTCAGTGTTAACAACGAAAGTGTTTTTTATCTAACGAGTAACAATCAATCATAATAATAATAATAATAATAATACTTGGACGATTTATATAGCGCCGTTTTTGTTAAAAATCAAGTCAAGGGCGCTGTCATCTACATTTTTTCGACATATTCAATCCATCTATAAAGTAAAAGACTCACAACCTCGGCAGAATGAGGATTTAATGGCGCCGACAACGACTTTATGTTGGTTTATTCGGTGGAAATTCTACACATCGATACGAATTCATACGTTTATAAAAAAAAATGTAGTTAATGAGATTGTCTCCTAATTTTTATTTATTTCTATGAACGTGTATTATATTTAAAGAGTTAACGACAGTAAAATAATTTATTCGATATCTTAAAAAATTACGAAGTTATGAACTTGGGTAAAACGGCCCCTCAAAATACCCGTGACGCTATGAGACACAATTCAGTACAATTCACAATACGAATGGCAGTACCACATACTGCCGCGCCAGTCATTTTGTATACCGTGACGTCATACGCACATAGACGGTCGCGGTGAGATTTTCCTAAAATATCAACATTTTGACGGCTTATGTTATATCTCCGGTACTATTACTATTTTACCGGTACTATTTTTAAAAAAATCTAAAAGTTGTAAACATAGTATACTCAAATTAATATGATAAAATAGCTGATGTTTACCCGGCCTTGCTCGGGATTATATTTTTTTTTGGAATAAAGTTATGAATATGTGAATTGTTGCTTATCGTTTATGTGCCAAAATTGATTTGACAGCGAAAGTAACTATCTCTAAACAAAGAAACATTTATTTGAAAATTCTATTTCATTTCAAACATATATTTTTTCAAAATATATCTAAATTCTTAAGTAGGGACCTACTTGTGTTTTCCATTTTAAAAATATTTTACTCAAACAAACCTTCTTCTTTTGAATTTGTAATCTGGGCTAACCAGATTGGTATATCTATGGGCTAACCTTAATACAAAATTGCGGGTTAAATGTTTTACATACTAAATTTATAACGTTATTGCAACAGTTTTACACATTGGATTTCATTCAAACTCCTCTCCAAACCTTCCCGGCACTAATAAAAACAAACTGTACCATTTTTAGCGAAACCGATAGAGCAACTTTCCAGAAAATCGACGACACACAGACAAACATTCAATTTTATAAAAAGAGATTTATAAATATTAAGAAATTTCGTTGTACGAGACAATCTCATTATAACGATGAGACAGTAATTTCTTATAAAATAATTGACTAGTCACCAGGAGTAACTGTTTCCCATGTTTAATCCTAAGATATGTGACAAAATTCAATACACGTATGGAGTTCAAATATGTCTGAATCATTCCGTAGTTATTCGCAATTAGACTAAGATATTTTTAAGCACACATACATTTCTCAATCGTCCCACACACTGAAGCTATTTTGAATTTTTCTAATTTATTTCGAATTAACCACTGTTTTGTCAATTTTAATCAAAATAACTCACTTTAAATTATTACTGATGGTCGGACCAAGAACGGTTTACATGACTGCTGTAATAAATTGATTTAGTTTATTGATCTTCTCATTTCTACTTGAAAATATGTGATGATTATTTCAGACTCACTATTTTACGCAATTTGATTCTACGAACTACGAGAAAAGCAATACGTTTAACCATGAAATTAATAATGCTATTTATTTGGTCGATTGAACGATCATCTGGGTTTTTACGTGGATTTTTAGAACATAATATAATAAGCTATCGAAAATTCTTTAATTATTCTTTAATTATTCACTTATCCACGCTACAATAATTAATTGTAGGATTCATAAAAACGCTGGTACAGATGACGCTTTATTTTATAAATGGAATCAGCAAATATATCAACAATACCTCCAAACTTGTTGCCTATATTTTGAATTCTATTGGTTAGTGAGTATGACTGATAGTTATGTACACGTTGCAGAAAAATGCTTTCTTGTGTTCTTCGTCGTACGGTAATTTAATAGTGGCGACGATGGCAGGGCTGTCAACTAGGTAGTTAATGACTCTATATAATACAACTAGGTCTGAAATCCACTATATGCAACCTATCTTGCGGGATACTGCAGTATACCTGCCTAAATTCTAAAATATTATGTATATTTTTATATCATGAAATTGATCAACCTTATTAAAGAAAGTCAGGTATAAATTAAAGAGAACAGTTGTGCTTTAGTCAAAAGTATTATTATAATAGTAGTGTGTAGTGTATGGCTGATTGAATTTGCGTGAGTAGTGGTGATTAGAAGTGATGCGATGTGTATGCGCATTGAGTAAATGAGGCTAGAGTTTAGGCAAATATTAATGAAGGAATGAAGAGCACGGCTGATTAGAGAATTTGCTGCAGCATTTGTTTTGTAACTAGTTTCTTGGCACACCAGTATAGTAACCAACTGACTATATAATAAGATCAGTGTGCTAATGTAGACATTTTTGTAGATAATTTGTACAGTTCCAGAAAAAAATGTCCTGCTATTACATAAAAAAAAATGTAACACTGATTGGGCTAATAATATTATGTATTACTTGTGTCTATGGATTCTATTGCATTATGTATGATTGAGTGAGTTTTTGTAATTTTGTGTTTTGTGTATCCTTTGCCTAAATATTTGTAATTGTATGTACTCTGTGTATTTAATAACTGGGTTTTAATAACTGAAATATTCTCACGTAAGTGTGAACATCTGTAAAAATCCAACATAATTAAATAATTTCTTCAAAAGATTGGTTTTCAATTTGCGGCGTCATTATTAATAAATGAATTACAAATTCCTTCTAATCAATAATTATTATAATATTTTTTACATAGGAAAGACTTCAAGGAACTTTAATATTGGAGTTAAGGAACACCAATTAATAGTAAATTAAATACAATTATTAACCAATTTTTTTTTTAAATAGCTGTCTTCTTTTTTAATTTCTGATATAAATTTGTTATTCAATGTTTTATTAACATTTTTGATTAATTATTATTCACTTTAATCAGTTTTTGATTATGTTTATAATTCGTAAATTCTTACATTATTGTGTTCTATGTTTATCATTTGTCTATACTTGACATTAGTATTCTGTATATTCCTGCTTTCGAAACATGTTGACATGTATATATTAATAAATTGGTGTATACAAAGATATTTTTATTTCATTCATATATAAATAACTGCAATTACTTAATATGGTCATTATCCAAGATCAAACAAAGAAAACTCAACGAATTATAAATACACGAGAATGCTCATGCAAAATTTTATAAATAGGAGAGACCATCACGAGTGTGGGCGGAAAATATTTCAAAGAGTGGGAGGAAGGACTTACGGTAGTACCGGCTGATGTATTTTGGATTCCAACAAGTAGTGTAAGAGATGGTAATGTCTGAAATCAGACTATGCGTATTACTGCTTGAAAGTGTGACTTTGTCTAGAAGTGTGACGTAGCTATAAAGTGTGACTATGACGAGGTATGGAGCCGGTAACTAAGGAGATTACTCGCAAAGTAAAGCCGAGAACTTGCCAACTTTTGAGAATTAATCATTGTAATATGCCCACCTCCTCAAAAGTTTGTCTCGCCGGAGATTTCTTCTTGTTCAATGCGATTGTTTGAACGTGCCAGAATTTTTATTTGATGTTCGTTGTAACATATATAATTAGAGCATCAAATTAAACATCACGTTTATCTCAAACCACAGAAATACCAGAAAAACCGGCACTCTTATTTTGTAACAATATTTATGAAGAATTGTTTTTAGGGTTAAATTAAAAATTAATGTAAAAATTATCACCGATGGCGTTAATTTTAGGACGTCATGCTTTTAAATATTTTTTTTTTATGTATACCGCACAAGAGTCCCAACTGCTCCCAACCGTTTGGAGCCAGTGGGGAATGTTGTGACGCTGAAGGTATTACGGAGGGGAAGGAGAAGGGGGAGAGGACGGTGGAGTAATACCTGGCTATTCAGATCTGGTCACCAAACACGGCTAAAAGCCATTTCAAGCAACGTTTCAATTCTGAATGGTGGTCTTTCACCAGGGTGATACTGAGAGTATCTTCCACTCTAGAACGTGCGCAAATATAATAAATTATTTATTGATTGGTGTACATACGAAATATGAAATAAAATAAATTCCAAGTGGGGGTTTTAACATAAATTCCTTCATGAAACTTTAAAAAATACATTACTCTAACACACACTGTAAAATACTGTATTTTTAGAACAGTCTTTTAAGAATTGAGTTTTAATTTGTAGAACTCCAATTTTATAAAAAGTTTTTCATAGTTGATAATAACTATTGCTGTAGGGCTTTTATTTACTTGTATTTCAAAGAATTGTAAGCTGTGTTTTACGTGCTAGCCGCACTTGCTGACAGCAATCTTATATTTAAGTCCGCTCACTAAGGTAATGGAGGAATAAGATGGAATTTGGGTGGAGACGGAGGGGGTCGGTGCTGGGGGTCGAGATGGAGGGAGTTAAACGTCCTTTGTATATATATACGTATTAAAAGCTGTTTGTTTCTTAGAAATAAATATATGTTTTCAGGTTTTAACAGTCAAAAGTATTTTCTATAACAGTTTTTAGGGGATATTATGCCGTGTGTGCGCAAAAACTATCAAATAAAAGTAAATCTTTTACATAATTTCGATCAGCGCCCTTGAGGTGATTTTTCACAAAAACGGCGCTATATAAATCGTCAAAGTATTATTATTATTATTGCACACTGTAATAAGTACTAAAATTGTAAGTATGTGGTCTTATTTAGAAAACCATTAGAAGCAGATAAGGGGGCATTTCCGCGCATGCTTACAGACCAGGAGTGAATGCGGTTCTGACAGTTAACTGTTAACTGTAATGCCCCAAACCATTATCATGATTGGTTTATCTCGCCCAGTGCAGATCCTCGTTTGATCTCTGAATCCGGCAGACTGCGGCAGGTGGACCCCATCGGAAATACAATTGAATTGCCAATCTGTGTAATGAAACGCTTCAGTGTGTTCTCGCAGAATTAATATAATCAATATGGGTATAGTCTGATATTTTATAGTCGACGATAATGAGGGCGCTGTGGTCATTTAAAGCGTTTTAAGATGGCGCATAGGGAGATTATTGTAAGTTAAAAAAAGCACGATGGTCCAAGTGCAGAAAGTAGATGATTCTATTTTTTTAAACAAATTGATTTTTAAACTTTATTTTAGTTAACGCTTTGCAAGGAAGACAGTTGCACGGAAAGGTCAATGTTTTGTATTTCTGAATTATATGTAGGCATCGAAACACCCATATATTAGAAGTGAGATAAATGAAATGAAATAAAATAATGAAAGTCACTTAACAAAAAAATTCTACATTTTTCATTACTACGGCAATATCAAGCTACCAACTGTCTTTGAAATAGTGTTCCTAAGATTCAATTTTTTACAAATTCTAATTTGACAATTCGTTTAAAAAAAAACAGTGCAAAACATTATTTATACGTTTTTATATTAATTACTAGCTGATATGTACCCGTCCTTACTCTGGATTTTTTTTGTTGGGAATAAAGTTATGAAGTTGTGAATCCTTGCTTGTCGTTTGGTTTCCATAATTAATTTGACAGCGAAAGTAATGCCTTGTGACGACCATTACGATCTCGAAACAAAGAAATATTAATTTGAAAATTTTAATTCATTTCAAACATTTACATTTTCAGATCATATCTGAATAATAAAGTTCTTAAGTAGGTACCTGCTTGTGTTTTCCACTTTGAAAATATTCTACCCAATCAAACCTTCTTCTTTTAAATATGTAATCTGTGGCTAACCAGAGTGGTATCTCTATGAGCTAACCTAAATACAACATGGCGGATTCAATGATTTTCATACTAATTTTAAAACGTTATAACAACAGTTTTACATATAGAATTTCATTCAAACTACTGTCTAAACCTTCCTGGCGCTAATAAGAACAAACTTTTATATTTTCAACGAAACCGGTCTAGTAATTTTTGAGAAAATCGAGATCAGACAGACAGACAAACATTAATTTTTATATATGGTAGATATGCAAAAACCCTTGTTACGGAAATCGTGTGACAGCAGTGGGTAAAAGAAACGCCTAAATATTGGAGTATTCAAAAAAATATATCGTAGATTTTTGGAATAATAATGTATTAGGCCTCTATCTACTATTGAGAACTAAACGTAATATTCTTCGTGACTTACCTAAGTATTTTAGTACTACTCGGTACATTAATTAGGTTTTTTTAATCTATTCAGAGAATTTGTAAATAACACGACACTTTTTGCTGCTTGCCATTTGTCAAAGTCCTATACAACATAGCAGAGTGAGTTTTTTCATTTCCGTGAAATATATTATTTTTATCACATGGCGGGCAGTTTTTTTTCAATATAGTAGAATCAAACTACACGTACTGAAACTAGCATTATCGATTTAAACATTACGAATCCCGTCGACGAAGTTATATTAAATTATATACGGAATTTTTTATTTATTTAATATACAATAAAAAATAATTACATGTCATAGTTAACTATAAGCAAAGGAATACAGTACAATTTTTTTATTTAATTTTTACAAGAGAAAAAAATACAATTCAAAGTCCCGATAAATTACTTTTTTGTAGTCTAACGGGAGCTCGTTATTTAAAACATAAAATTTACAGACAATGTTACAAAATATGTAAAATAAAAACATAAAAAAACAATATATATAATATAAACATAAAAAAAACATATGTAACACGCTTAAAACATAAATATTTATCAAGAATATTACTCTAAAATATTTCTACAAAAATATATAAAAAATGAATAAAATAAAAACATAAACGAAAGCAATAAATCATAAATATAATAATATTTCCTTATTTCTAATACAAATAACTTCTTTCAGCTAGCCAAGTTTTCAATGCGTTTATTAATGGTTTAGTTTCAATACAGTTTTTTTTTTTTTTTAATTTCAGCTGGTAATATATTTATACAACTAGGAATCATGTGATCTTTGTTTAATTTTAAATTCTTTGAAAATAATTTAAAAAGGTAACTATTAAATGTGGCATTAGGTCGTACAATGACATCAGAGAGTATATAAAGAATAAAAGTTCACGAAGGATATAGAAGTAAAATATATGTGTACATATAAAACATATAGTAAACTTAAATTATATTAAAATTGATTGAAAATATATGATAATATAGCCTTCTTGTACTTACCTTCCGTGCAGATAAATATATCGGCTACATCTGCGTATATTTTACTAACTTCATGTAATCTAGGTACAAGCGAGTGTTTGTAATGCTCAGTCAAGGTGTTGTTACATTTAAACAGAATTTTGGAACGAGTACCTCTCGTAGCTATATGAAATTGAATGTTTTTTAAATCAGGACTGTCTATACTATCATTTACAATTTTGAACATCAATATCAAGTTAGAAATAATTCTTCGATCTGAGAGATTTGTTAAATTTAGTTCATTCATCAAGTAATTATAGTTAATGCTTTCAACATCCAAAAACGTGATTCTATATAACGTGCCCGAGAGCACGTCTGAAGAAAAGACTATAAGCATCAATGAAGATAGAGATAAAGTTTCTTCCGCCATAAAAATTATCGACCCCTCGCTCGACCTAGCTAACGTCAAAATGTTCCGACTGGGTGCCAAAAAAATTCCTAATAAGAGTCGACCAATGAAACTGGAATTTAATGACAATATCGCACCTAAAACTGTGTTACGTTACAGCACCAAATTTAGAGACGGCATTAAAGCAGGCAATGACTTAACCATTCTTCAAAGGAATCAATTGGTGGATCTAAGAAAAGAGTTGTTGTCCCGGCAAGAAAATGGTGACCCCAACCTCACCATCAAATACATTAATTCCAAACCAACCATTGTGACAACTCTTCCAAAAAACGACTCAACCATTACCAATTAAAATGCTACTATCAAAATGTTAGAGGAATGAAAACTAAACTAAAGGACTTCAAAATACATGCCCCGACTCTGCAACACGACATCATTATACTAACAGAAACCTGGCTGGAACCATCTATCAACACTGCTGAGCTCGGACTTCCCCACCATCATGTCTACCGGGCTGACAGGAGTCATCATACCAGCTCTAAGTCTAGAGGCGGAGGCGTCATCATTGCCGTCAACAAGCTACATCCTTCTAAACTCCTGAAAACCAAAAACTGTAATGTGGAACAAGTTTTCATCTTATTAAACGGTAAAAATCAAAAAAATATCGTCGGCAGTGTTTACATTCCGCCATCGTCGGATGTAAGTGTATACAAAAGTCATTTTGAGGATATAGAACAATTGTCGTACAAATTTCCAAACAGTAAAATCACTATCATCGGTGACTACAATTTACCCAAAATCTACTGGGGCACACGCGACAATTCTACTGATTCTCTAAACTCTACCTTATCTGAAACAGAAAAAGAAATTGTTGAACTATGTGATTTCCTGAACCTAACTCAATTAAACTATGTAAAAAATGTCAATAATAGATTACTAGATCTTGTTTTCTGTACCGACACGGCAACTAAGGTTAATGAGTCACTTGATTCAATTCTTGCTCCCGACTCTCATCACCCACCTTTAGATATTGCTATACTGTGTAACCCTATGAAATACCAAATTAAAACTAAAACCCAGTATCCCAACTTTAATAAAGCCAATTATGTCGCAATACGCGATTATCTATATAACGTTGACTGGTCTATACTAGAGGGAGGTGACCTTGATGGAAATATTAAAGCCTTTTATGATCACTTGTATAAGACCATAGAAACATTTGTCCCAATTAGCTTTAAATTACTCTCTAATTTCCCTAACTGGTTCAACAAGGACCTGATTAACTTAGTAATTGAAAAGAAGAAAGCTCATAAAATTTACAAAGATACTGAAAATGTTTCTGATTTTTCAAATTTCAGCAGGCTACGAAAA
Organism: Halesus radiatus; assembly: GCA_022606495.2. Lineage (NCBI taxonomy): Eukaryota > Metazoa > Arthropoda > Insecta > Trichoptera > Limnephilidae > Halesus > Halesus radiatus. The sequence continues at coordinate 137,733 of JAHDVE020010607.1, read as the reverse complement.
GAGTGTAATAAACTATCAAACATTTGTTATAAGAATTATATTAAAAAGGTTGAATTTTCAATTGGTAACAATGTAAAACATTTTTTTAAGTATTGTAAATCACAAAATAACATTAATCTTGGCATACCTGAAACAATGCACCACAAACAAAAAACTTCCTGTAAAATTAATGCAATTGTCAATATGTTTGCAGATTTTTTTAAGGATGTGTATGAAGCAGATATACCTAGCGAACACATTCCAAACTTCGAGTCAGATATAAATTTACAACTATCCCAGATTCATATTGAGATTAAAGACATCGCGGCATGTATTAAACTACTTGAACCTAAATTTTGCTCAGGACCAGATAAAATTCCCCCAATATTCCTTAAAAACTGTGCAGGCAGTGTCTCTTATCCACTATACTTAATCTTTAAACAGTCACTTTCATCGGGTAAGTTCCCGCAAATATGGAAAAACAGCTTTCTTACTCCAATATATAAAAGCGGAGACAAATCTTTAGTTGAAAATTACAGACCAATATGCATACAATCGTCGATACCTAAAGTGTTCGAAAAGTTAATTCTTCAAAAAATATGTTCTTGTGTAAAATTTAATATTTCTTCATTTCAACACGGTTTTGTTTCTGGCCGATCTACTCTAACAAATCTTACACTTTACGAAAACTTCATCTCAGGTGTCCTTGCTAACAGACAACAAGTCGACTCAATTTATACGGATTTCAGTAAAGCGTTCGATAAGGTTTGCCATAAAATCCTTTTAAATAAATTGTCAAAACTTGGAATAAGTGGTAAACTATTATGCTGGATTAAGGATTATTTATCAAAACGTATACTGACCGTATGTATTAAAGAACATTTGTCTTACGAATTTGAAGCCACTAGCGGTGTGCCTCAGGGTTCACACCTTGGACCAATATTATTCATACTATTTATAAATGATGTCACTTCCATTTTCTCTGATGTTAACATACTATTATTTGCTGATGATATGAAAATATTTAAAATCATTAAAAATATCAATGATTGTTTGTCCCTACAATTCAACTTCATAAAATTTGCAGAGTGGTGTTCCATTAATAAACTCACACTTAACATTAAAAAATGTCAAATCGTGAGTTTTTTCAGAATTAAAAACCCCATCAAATATAATTATACACTGCACAACCATAGTTTATTATCTGTACCTGAAATAAGGGACCTCGGAATAATCTTTGATAGAAAATTATCATTTACTACTCACATTAATGCCATTACTAGCAAAGCTTTGAAAATGTTGGGCTTCATTACTAGAATATCTAAGGATTTCAAAAACATCCATACAATAAAATTACTTTATATAACTCTAGTCCGAAGTCAACTGGAATATAATTCCTCTATATGGAACCCTTCCTACAAAAATCACACAAATTCCATTGAAAGAATCCAACATAAATTTCTCAGAACAATTAACTTCAAATTAGGAATTCCCTCAGATGACATTAATTACGCTTCTTTATTACAATTAATGCATCTCTTATCTTTAAAAGATAGAAGAATACTTATTGATCTAATTTTTTTATTTAAAATAAACCATCACTGGTTTGACTGCCCTGAACTGACATCATTAATAAATTATCATGTACCCAGCAGACCGACTCGACTCAAAGCACCTTACTATTGTAACAATACTGGAACGAATGCAGAACAAAATTCGATAATACATCGTTTGCACAGATTAGGCAACGAATATTCCAATATCGATCACGATGACGGTCTACTATCATATAAAAGATGCTTAAAACAAAAGTTGTCTAATCTGTAGTTAATCTGTAGTATATCGAAATTATTATTTTTGTTTCTTGTAATAAAATGTTCATAAATTGTTTAAATCACTTTAATGTAAAAGCCATTTTTATGGCGTATATATATGTATAAATAAATAAATGTATAAATAAATAAATAAACATGAATATCGAGTTTATAATTAATGTGTCTCAGGTATTCATGTTGAATTTTTTCTATTAAATCTAATTGTAACTTGTTTTTATTATTATTTGATATTTGACGTGCAATAATTTACCGTTCAATTTAGCAAATAATGCCGATCCGAAATGCAGATCCATGGCCCAGAATAAAGGCTAATTAAGTTAAAATGCAGCAATGATTGCAGAAGCGATAATGCCCGCATTAAATCAGGGACAATCATTATTCATAACCCTGGATGCACTTCGCTAAATTAACGGATACACTATGAGTATTCGCAACACCGGACCGCTGGAAATACAATTCAGCTTCAGGGGACGCAAACCTTTTCAAAACTTTTAAATACTAATATCAATTTATTTAAAAAAAATAGTAGTTAATACCCGGTTTCGCCCGAGTTTCAATACTCTTCTACCTATATTTTATGGACAACAATTTTAAAGCATGTGTCTTTTTAACGGTAACGTTATAATTTCGTGATTTCGTGAGGTTTTTGCTGCCATGGTAGGTGTACAAAAATGTATACATTTTAAAATTAAAGCCTATTAAATTCAGAACTGTTTCTGCACACATATTTTACTACATAATTTAGTTCCCAAAAAAAACTTTAAATCCGGAATAAATATACACTTTGTAGGTTAACTTAAGAAATACTACGAATGATTTATCTGTAAATTCTATAATAACGGTATTAGGAAAATTTATAAGGTTACATAAAACAATAATCCTGAAACCGTAATATTTTAAATTTTATATGAAATGCGTGCTGGTATTTAAAGATTACAGTTTGAAGATTTTTGTCTTCTGAAACCTTATACATTTTCCTAATTACCCGAATAGGATTTACAGATTAATCATTTGAAGTATTGCTTGAGTTAGCAACCCGCAAAGTGATGTTTAGGGCCATTTTTGACTGCTTAACTACACTTGATACTAAAAAGATTGAAAACATTTTATTGCCAAGTTGACTTCAGTAGTTACTTTTTATATAATGCTCATGCTACTCATTCAAAAAACATAATTTTTTAATTAACTAGAACCATGCATCATCCAATTAGGTCGTTGGATGAGGAAATATAGAAAAATCACGAAAAAATGCGACAGGTTGACGACCCGAAGACAACTGCCGGCTGTGGATGGATGAGAGCAGCCAAGAATCTTAAAAACTGGTCTATTGAGGACAACATAATTTCTAAAATTAATCTTAATGTAAGAAACACACCACTAAGAAAATATGGAACATTTAAATTAGAAACATTCAACAGCAATATAGCATTTTTCAATCCCCTCTACCGCTTGTGTCGTCTGTATAACGAACATAGTATGATAAATGAAATTGATATGTTCTCCAACTCACCTATAAAATTTAAACAAATATCTTACTAAAATAACTTATATTATATGGTGAACCGATAGTTGATCCCCCGATAGTTGGCCCCCGACAGTTGGCCCCCGGACAGTTGATCCCCCCGACAGTTGATCCCTTCGACATTTGATCCCTCGGACAGTTGTTCCCTTTAAACGATTATTTCTGCTGTATATCCTTATTTGAAAAGTAAGTAAGCATAGAGGATATGCGGCAGTATAACAAAAGTCGATATACTTATATTTATATATGTACTTATATTTATACTTATATTTATAATTATATTTAAAATTATATTTATACTTATACTTATATTTGTAGGCGTCTTGAGTGTATTATAGCGTATTTTCCCTAAGCCGACTGCATATAAGTATGTCGAATTTTGTTATTCAGCCGTACATCTCCACTGCATAACTCCTTCAGAAATCGGCATTATTGTTAGTAAAAACATTTTATTTTGCGGATTTCCACTCAAGACGCCTGCAGATATAAGTATATCGAATTTTGTTATACGGCCGCACATCCTCTCTGCATACTTTCTTTACAAATAAAGACATAGAGCAGAAATAATCTTTCGAGGGATCAACTGTCCGAAGGATCAACTGTCGTTTTTTTCCGTTTCTTTTCTGCTTTACAGTGTAATACAATTAATTATTCTGTATCCATTACGCGACGCATGATGAGAACATTTTGTAAATGGATTGATGACCTTACATTTATTTTGCTTCTATTGATTTGTTATATTTGGTGATAATTCAACACACGTATGAATCGGCACACTTTTTGAAAGTGAGATAAAACCATTAAAAGTACGTAAAGTTTATTTCCTATCACTATTTTAAATGTTCTTCGCAAACAACAATCGATATATCTATGTTTTACTACAGATATTGATTTTTTTTAACTCTGCCCCTGTTTTGGTACGGTAGACGCAGGTTTCGTCCCCCCGACATGCAGTAGTGCATGTGCAGTGCGTTGCGTGTCGTTTGTTGTGTTGCACCCCCGGGGTATTCGTTGCAGTTTTGAAACAATTATTGCAGTAGTAATAAAGCTGGGAGGCTTAACGATGTTAATTTATGGTTTGTAGCACCGGCCTGTCACAACAGTGATTTGTTTCAAGGTTTGCGATTTGAATCAATTTAATGGGGCCGATTATAAAGCATGACATATCACCACGAAAATATCACAAATAAATTTGAAGTTCAATTTGCTATCTGCGTTTACGTAAATAATGTTATCTCTTGAATATTCACAGTTTTTTTGGCTGTTTAACCGCAATTACTGATTATTATTAATATTTATATTTACGTCGTATTTGTGTTTCTTTTATATAACTACATTAAGGGTCAGCACCCAAAAATACACATATTGTAATCTGCCAACGCAAAAAATACAACGAATGATTTGTCTATAAATTCTATAAGGGTAACTGTAATCTTTTTAAATCTACATGAAATACGTACTAGAGTTTTGGTAAAAATTACCATCACTGGTTTTTAAACAATACAGACGTATTTCATAGAATTTAAAAGATTGCAGTTTGGCGATTTTTGCCGTTTGAAACCTTGTACATTTTCCTAACTACTCGTATATAATTTACAGACAAATCATTTATAGTATTCCTTGAGTTAGCAATCTAGATAGTGAAGTTTTGTGCCATTTTTGATAGCTGCCCCTTAAATAATTTTTCCATAAATTGGGAGCCAAGCTGTTTAAAATGCTTTCAGAAGGCGAAATAGCTGATAGGTGTAAAAACATCGATTTATAAAAATGCCTTTTTGTACACTATATTATGATATGATTGAATAAACAGATTTACGAAACTTATTTTTTTTATGACATTAGGTATGGTGACATCTAACAACACTCCCTAAGTAATCACAATGTTAAACAACATTAGTTGACAGACAGCGAGACCGCTCAACGAATTGTGCATTAATAGTAATTGGTAATTATTAAAATAATTAATGTAATTACTACACCATTTAATACTGTCTATCTACCCATTTATATAAGTAGATAGCGTTTGCTTATACTTGTAGACTACCAATAATAAATAAAACGTTGCCTGTAACAGCTTTAACTATGTTTAGTAACAAAATCTGTTCAATAATTATTTTCAACAAACTTAAATGAAACGTGATACACGCTCACAGATTTAAACATGTTAGAAATAAAACGTTTAACAAATAATGCTTTTAAATATTGAGATGAATTGTTTGTTGGCGGTGTACATACGGAATAAATTGAAAATGTAAGTTAAAAAATACTGTATACGTTAGCGTTACAATAACAATATGTATGATCGTGTGAAAAATTTCGAGATTCGAAAAGAAATCAAGGCAGATGTATGCGTAATGAGCAAGATTAAGAAAGGGACGCTTAGATGATTCGGGCATGTAGAGCGAATGAACGAAGAAAGGAGCGTGACGAGAATATATAACGCGAATGCGAATGGAAGAAGAAGCCGGGGACGTTCGATGAAGAAATGGCACGATCAAGTGAATCAAATACCAAGTCGGCCCATGTCAGAAGTTGGAATAACAGAAGAGAATGTATGAGATGGTGTATGAATGTGAACGAAGCAAGAAGTGCATGCCAAGATCGAGTTGTCCGTCCTCTCTGTCTACTCCTGCGGGGAAACGGCGTGATGTTTAGTTAGTTAGTTACAATAACATATTGTATTTTTATAAGTTTTTTGAAAAACTTATAAGAACTTAAAAGAATTTATTCTATTTCGTGTTCCTTGTTTATCCCATCAACAAACAATTCATTTCAATGTTTAAAAGGATCACATGCCATTTTTTCTAAATTGTTTAAATTAGCGCCATATCTGAGCACGTATTACGTGTCGTTTGAGTTAGAATCTCACAGCGGGTACTGGCTCCACCTGTTCAGAATTACCAAACGAAATACAACGGTAGTGATTTTAATTTTGCCTATTAATGTTAAAAAATATATATACGAGTATGTATATGTACCCCCATTAGACAACAACAAAAAACGTTATAAGAAACTACTCTAATTAAGAGGTATGACCAATTAGTTAAATCGCTGTCCAAAAAAAAAATCAAGGTGAATGTACTGTCGTAGTAGCATTAGTGATATAATGTCGCCATCGTCACCAGCTCCGGTAGCCGTGATCGTCTAGTGGTTAGGACCCCACGTTGTGGCCGTGGTAACCCAGGTTCGACTCCTGGTCACGGCAGTGGTAAAACACTGTCATGGCGGAGTGTATTTTTTAATTTTATTTTTTTTAGATTATTTCTTTTTTTAATTGCGTTTTCAGCTGAAATATCGTCAAAAATATATATATATATATATAAAAAAATCATTTTTAAATTTGTTGCAAACGAGTATATTCTATGAAATATTTCAATGGATATTGTTTTATAATAAAACTCTATTTAGCTTAATCGGTGTCCCCGGAAGGCGTAACAGCTGTAACGTGTTTAGAAAAACAAAAAAAAACGAAACCGCGTTTTTTTTAAATTATATTTTTTTGTTATTTCATAAATGGTTCTAGATAGCGTTATTTAATCACTTTTTTTATATAAATCTTGCCAATATCTACTAAGTTTTATACATAAAACGTGGCAGTTTGTCTTTATTTTTAGAAATGATCATTTCATGGTTCCGTCATAATTCGGCACAATGATAAATCGGCACACTATAATATTATTAAAACTATGAAAAAAAGAACTAGCCTAAAAACCTAATTTAACAATTTTTCATGTCTTTATATCACTTGTGCGGTTACCATTTTCATATAGCACTTCATCATCGTTTACACCCGTTTTTTCCCTATAAGTTATGATATCTCTGATTTGTTATTATCTATAGATACCAGATTTAATTCAGTTAATAAACATTCATGCACCTACCACAAATACAAGATTTATCATTCTATTGCAGCAATACTGCAACGGCCGCACAATTTTACACTCCGTTAAATAAAATTCAAAACATTGGTAATATAAATATGCGAATATCACAGATACTCGTATATGGAATGTATCGCTGTTACAATATAAACATGTACTCACAAACTCATTTATCTACTCTGATATACTCGCTGTGAATGTTATTCGGTAAAGTTATTACTTATTTCGAGATATTAAATGAAATATTAATATTCATATATTTCTGACGATGAAAGCATCGCTTTCGAAGCATGTAGATAGATATCAACGGATATTTATAAAGTGGTGGACACTAAGTATATTTTTTAATTCATTTAGAAATATTTTGTAATTATTTGAAATGTTATTCCTTTCATGTTTCTATATATTTATCTTATCTAAGTTGGAAGACTTTTTATTTTTTATTTATCTTCTTTATATCCGTGGTTGATTGGTTACAATCCTGGGCTACGAATCCGAGGTCGCGGGTTCAAATCCCGGCGTGAGAAAGTAAATTTTATTTGATTAATTTGTGTTATTTAATGATGTATCTATTTAAATTAACATATAGTGTATTTGCGGCACGTTTCAGAGTGGTAGATACTTTCATTATCGCCCTGGTGGAATACCACCATTCAGAATCGAATCGCTTCTCGAAATGCCTTTAGCCGTATTTGGTGACCAGATCTGAATAGTCAGGTAATTCCTCACCTTCCTCTCCTCTATCTCCTTCCCCTTCCTACTACCTTCAGCCTCACAACATACCCCAAATGGGGATCCTATAGTTTCACTGGATCCAGACTATTGGGAGCAGCTGGGACTCTTGTGCGGTACTCATATTTAAAAAAATTTAAAAACTTTCCTTAAATAAAAAAAAAAACATATATTTATTTTACTACACACTACAGCTTCATTATATCTATAAAACACAAATAATTTACAAACTTTGGTAATTAAAAAAAAAATTGTTATTCACGTTTCTGCAACACTTATTCTAACCTTAGATGAAACATTTTTTCGTATTCATTATCAGTATTTTGGATTGACTATAAAGTTTTATTTTTATTAAATATTAACAATCACTCCTTTCCCAACCACGAGCAACAGAAAGAAAGGATATTGCACAAAATTGTATATTGCACAAATCTGTTAAAATGTGGAATATTATGTAACAAATACTAACCAATAAAATAAATATATACCTATTGTAATGATGCATAATAAATAAATATTTTTATGGTGTATAGAAATATTATAAACCAGTTATTTGAAAAATTCTTAACTTCCTTTTATTTTAATGAGATATTTTCTTTCATCAGTCCTAACTTTAATATACCTTCAAAGATGCTTATTCTCGCTTTGTTATTTACACATATTCTTTAAATTTATCTTTGTTATTATACACGCACATAGGGAATCTTCATTGCTTACAATTTTTTCACATTATGGTCTGTCTTATAATAATAATAGTTTATTCCAGAAGGTATACAGGGGTAGTGCAATGCAATACGTTTCATAACTGATAATAATACAAACAAATAAATAATAATAGGTACGTAAAATAAGATGAAAAAAAAATGAAAAGAAAAACATAGAAAAAGATTACTCAGTAAAATATGCAAAATAAGTTCATTCACAAAGAGAGAAACGAAAAATTAACAAGTTTATGGCGGATATTTATTTATTGTTTTCCCGTTTCCAAAGTGACATCAGGGGAGACTCCATCCATGCAGCCGTGGCAGTAATTCTGAAGGTATTCTTTAATTGGCGTACTCTGCGCCATAGGCTGAGAAGTGCCCTGAAAGATTGCACTTCTTCGTACTACTTACTTTATGTTATCCCATATAAAATCCGAAAGGCGTTAATTATTGAAAAAAAAATCATTAAGAGGATATTAAAATAGCATTTTCGTGAAATATGACCGCTGCTGTTGGAGACTATTTAATTTGGAAAATTCACTTGTACGTAAATATGTTACATTACTTAAGTTAATTTGAGATAAACTGATAAGGATATTCAGAAAAGAAACTTCTTTATCCTGATCTAGTCAGTAAACGATTGTACACAAATATAAAATCCGTTAAAAATACATTTATTTAGCTAACTTTTGGCATCAATCAAAAAAGCTTGCTAAACATCTGCGCATTTCAGTACGGAATCTCTCTGAAACTGGTCCAACGCGAGGTGAGAAGTGGCCCACCTGAAAATAGATGGATATCTCTGTCCAGTTATAATTACATGGAATCGAGGACACCTAAACGTAGCCAGATAATATCTCAGCCCTGACCTGTTACAACGCTTCAGAATCAATGTCAAAATATTCATACGTAACACCTTTGATCAGAATTCTAGAAGGTACGAGTTTTGCAGGTGGGTTGTTAGTACCTACGTTTGTGCAAACACTCGACTTTTTCAACCATTATTTATTATCTGTGACGATGATACATTGATATACAACTTGAACGAATATTTAGGAAATTTAATAAATTTGAACCAAAAAATAAATAAATTAACGTCTATTTTGTATTCACCACTTTATTAATATACAAATATCTACACGTTTTTAAAAATTATTTTAAAAATTATTTATTTATATTTTTTTATTCATCCAAAAATAATTACGTGCATGGTAAAATAAAGAAAAAAACGTAGTCCTGCAAAGCGGTCATATGCTTGTCTTCAGGTTCTACCAAAATCAATTTATCCTAATAGTAATGCATACATAAATTAATGGATTTCTTTTTTGTTTTTGTTTTATAAGTATATGTTTAACTTAAAAATAGGTACTTGCATTTGATATACTCATTATAGGTACATAATTTAACTTAATCATTAAGATAACAATTTAAAGATACATAGATTGAACATTTAAAATCCATAACTTTTTCGTTTTCACGCAAAGCCTCTCACATTCCTCCAATTTATAGCTTTCATTAAATTTATTGAAAATCACTGGCACTATGTATTCAAGGGTTTCACTTCCATATTTATTTGAAATTTTTGGAATTTTTAATTAAAAATTTTATTATTAAAATTTTTAGTTTCGAAAGCAATGCTTTCTCATCAGGAATATATACGAGTATATATAATACGATCTTATATTCTTCCGTCGTTATTGTCGCGCTTTCGACACTAGCTATTTTTAAAAAACATATCTGTATCTTTTTAACATTATATATTTTGTTTCAAAATAAGTGTCGTGTACGAGTGAGTATACTAGCTGATTTTATCAATTAAATGTATTTAAAAAAATCTAAGCACTCTTCGCCATGTCATCAATTCGCACTTCTCAAAAACGTCCGTCTTGCAGGACAGAACGGTACAACGGTGTTTACAAATGAGATGCAAACTGACAGATACAATGACTTTACAAAATAAATTGACAAGACATTGTAGAAGAAATCCAGAGGAAAGCTGTAAAGTCCACCTCAAATAGATGGGTAACATACGTTACGTTATAATTTTATAGCTTTTGGCAGGCCCGTTTATTCTGTAATCGCACTGATAATATTATTTCGATAGCATTACATCATGTTTATTCCGGGAGGAGGTATTTGTATCGGCAGTTTCGAGATATTCATCGCCGCTCCATTAATACATCGTAAATACAGAAAATCTCGGAATAACTGCCGAAGCCGGTGGAATATTTATAATTTTTAAAAGTAACACTCGCATGTTGCAGATTTCGGCTTTTGGCATTAGTAGCGTGGCGTCCTTTTGATAGGTGTGAATAATAATTTTAATTAACTAACTAACTAACAAACCATGTCAACGTTTCGCCGCAGAGGTAGGCAGAGAGGAGGGACCGCCAAACAACTTGATCTTGGCATACACTTCTTGCTTCATTCACATTCATATAACGTCTCATACATTGTGTTCTGTTATTCCGACTTAAATAATACTCATATAAATTATTTTCTATTGTTGTCTCCCTCTAATATTTTGTTATCTTTTCTCTCTCTTTTGTATTCTCTCTATTTCGCTCTATTGTATTCTGTATTATTCTTAAGTCATTAAATTTTCCCTGACGAATCTTGGGCTAGGCGAAACCGGTTGGTGAAAAATAAAACCTATTTGTGATTTATAACAAAGTGTTTGTTTTATTTAATATGAAAATATAATTATTTCGACTCCATTATGTTGAACGCATTACCGTTTAAATTAGAATTTTGCAGTGGAAAAGCAATCGTGTATGCTTTTCATCACATTTTCTGTCATAATGTGAGACGCAGAAAAAAAGCTTTTTTCAGGAAAAGATGTTTGCTACAACGCAAAGTCAGAGGATTAACAATTTAAAATGGGTGGAAAAAATAACAATGAAAATATTGACAATATGACATAAATCTTTAAGATACTACAAAAATAATAGCAATAATATCACGTTATTTGCTTAACATTTTAACGATTTTTAAAATGATCTTTCTTATAAATAATTAATTTATATCATTAAAAGATTGGTATTCAATATGTGGCGTCATTATTAATAAATTAATTAAAAATTACTTTGTAAATACCACTTTTTAATACATAAATATCAACGAAATGTTTCGAAAGCGAAACTTTTGTCATCAAGACATACAGAATACTAAAAGATAATAATGTCAAGTATAGACAAATGATAAACGTAGAATACAGTAATGTAAGAATAGTTAAATTAAAAACATAAAGAAAAATTGATTAAATAAGGTAAACAATTAATCAAAAATTTTGATAAAAAATTATTAAAAAACATTGAATAACGATTTTATTTTTAAAATTGAAATTTTTCAATTTCAGTCGCATCTGGGACTCGAACCCAGAACCTCTGCCTATCCGGAGCAACCGCTTTATCAACTTACCTAATAAGACCAGTTCAATTTATGTCATCTTCATCGATACCCTATCTCAAATTCAAGATTTCTCAATATTATTCTCTATTTTTAATCCCATAAATCTTTTTATTTTCTATTGCTTTTTCCTTTTTCATTTTTCATTTAGGTTATGTTAGTATTATTTTCTTCAACGATTAAATATTACAATAACGTTTTTAAATCTCAATAAAAATAATTAATAATTAATAATTGAAAACATTTAAAATTTATTTTCATATAATTTTTTAACGGAGTGTCCATATTAGAGAACAGCGTCTTTGTTGTCTTAATGAAAACAATAAATTTATGCCTTCTTACCTTCGCTATTTGTTTTCTATTCTATTTTCTTCCCCATTTTTTTCCAGAGATATTTTCAGTATCGCCTTGGTGAAAAACTCCTATTCAGAAACAAAAATTGATTTTTTAATTTATTTTTTATGTGAAACCACGCAAGACTCCCAGGTGCTCCTAACCGTCTGAAGCCAGTGAAAATATAAGATCGCCAATTAAAAATAATTTATTCCTACGTTGTTTAAATTTTTCTGCACTGTTTTCATATATGACTATAATGGGACAGTAATGAGTATATTTATTTTCAAATTTACTGTAAGATTCATTTTTTTGTTTAGCACTGGTATCTTTAAATTCCTTTTTTAATTTTTTTTTTAATATTAAATAATGTAAGGTGTATTACACATTTGTTATTGTGTTCACAAAATAGATTATTTTATTTAATATTAGCACGAAACGAAATGTACTTACTTGCTATAACACGACCCAAGTTAGCGTAGCAAGTAGGGAACAACTATATCAATTAATTCCATTAATATAACATTATTTATGAAACTTACTAATGTCAAAAATATAATGTACACAATATCAAAATGTTGCAAAATGTTAACTTAAATAAACCATATATGTATCTATCTACCCAATTGGGGTATGTTGTGAGGCTGGAGGTATTAAGGCGGGTAAGGAGATGGGGAAGAGAAAGGTGGGACAGTACCTGGTTAATCTGCTCTGGTCACCAAACATGGCTAAAGCCATCGCAAGCAACGTTTCGATTGTGAATGGTGGTCTTTCACCAGGGCGATGTTGACAATATCTACCACTCTGGAAAGTGCCGCAAATATACTAAATGTTGTTTTAAATGAATACGTTATGAAGTAACACAATTTAATCAAATTCAAAGGGATTTGAATCCGCAACATCGGATTCGTAGCCAAGGATCGTAAACACTCAACCACAGAGACTGTCAAAATAGCTCTAACTGTGTTTGAATGGCAAGATACTTCCTTACTTTACTTTTCTCTATCTCCTTCCCTTTCCAACTACCTTCATCTTGACCACATACACCGGCTGGGAGTCTTTTTCGGCATTCACATAAAATAGTCCTGAATTTAATTCTATAAACATACTGGTTGTGAGGTCCAGAAGGATGCGGAGAATAAGTTGGACTTGAATGAGCAAATGAGGATCGATGAGTATGTTGTAAGAATAGTACAGAGTGTGGGTGATGGGCGGGGTAGTCTCTGCCGCCCACTCTGCGCCGCCTATGTGAATGTGACCAAATATATTGAGATTGATGTCAGAATCGCAAACAATATATTTCTTAAAATGATTTTTTTATTAAAAAACTTTTTTCCACTTATTCATTTTCGACCGGACCGGTTTCACCCTATCACGGGCATCGTCAGACTGGCACAATTAAAATCCGTTAATATGACTTGAAATTTGTTTTATTGCTGACGGTAAAAACATAATATTAAACAGTACCGTCACTTACACTTAAGTAAGTTGCACTTAATATCAAACAATGTAATTCAATCAATAACTGCATTAAGTCCAGCATAACTTGAGTTAAAGAATTAACAAAAGAAGAAGTGACAATTATTCTTAAAATGACATATAGAAATTACTGGAAATACCCTCCCCAAGCCTTGAAAGTTGAAATATAGAAGTCGCTGAAATCCCCTCATTCAAAACCTAGGTCGCCTCAGTATGGGATATCCTAGTGAGGAGGATTATGAAAAAAATCTGTAATATATATATGTATTTTTTATAATTATACCTTACCTAAAATGTCAAAATTATATTTAAATTATTAAAAAATAAATTAAAAAAATACATAGCATACGATTAATCGATCCATTTCCATTTCTCATTACAAGGATTGCAACGAAAAATAAAATATCGAATAAATAGATATAACTTATTTTTTTATTGAGAACTTCACGGTGCTGTTATAAAATTAGGACAGGGTAGTTCCGTTGAAGGGCAAATCCAAGCTTGGCCAGTTTCTCCGATAAAAATGCAGTCGTGGTTTTCATCACGAAGCGCACACTCAACGCACTTGACACGTGAGTGGAATCATCACACTCGAGTTAATTTACTTACATGAACCATTGATTTATGTGTACTGAGATAAAACAATTTCACCTCAGCGGTAATGAGCCGCGAAAATAATTGGTACTTACTTTAATGAAAGTTAATCTGTTTTATGTACAGTTAAATGCTCTCATTTCTTTGCTCAAAGAACCAGTGCAAAATATATTATTATGAAATATGTTTGAAGAGATTTATGGCGTAGACTTTTGCCCCTTCTAAATTGAGCTTCGGTGTGACTAATGAGCGTTTTAGGTAAAAAAAAATTCGTACAGATTACGTACATGTCGCTTTTCCATATGGATTCGGTACAGAAAATAGGACATGCTCTATTTCAAATCAGTATTTTCATGCACTTTGGAGAGTGAATTTAGCAGCTGTCATTGTTTTGCGTAACTATTATTTTAGGTATTATGTGGAAATGTTGCGTGTTTTTTCGACAAATATTAAAAGTACTATCACAAAGACTATAGGTAGACTAGACTGTGTTTATTACCTACTAATTGTGAACGCGTATTTTTGTTCAGAATTGTGAATTTCACATAATTAAAAAAGTTTAATATGATATATGGCAGTGGCGTGCAGTCCATAAAGGCTGAAAAGCTCTGCTCAACCTAAGAAAAACGTACAGTAAATCGAAATAATACTATTTTTTTTAAAGAATACGAAAAATATCTTAAGAATATAGTAAGAAATTCGTATCCTCATTTATTCAGTTGATCACAACATTCAGTGGAAGATTCAGTTGAAGAAAAAGCAATTTTCAATTATTAAATTCACAGTGATCCATCCCCTATCTTTTATTTTTTTGAATTATTGTACAACAAATTACTCATCCATTTACAGTACAAGATTTCATATTTTTATTCTTAACATTTGCGATGATTTAAAGAGTAATTAAAGATATTCTACCAAATTCTACAGTGGGGCGCACTTACTACCATATTATTATATTACATACCGTCCAAAATATTATTTCTCCTTTAATGGAAACTATTTCTGCAAATCTGTACGAAATCTAAGATATGAAAGTAATGATCGCCAAAAACATAGATTTTTCATATGGGTCCCGATATGGTTTCCATATGGTAATTGATATGGAAATAAATGTCGTGTAAAGCTACTTTTAATATATTATATGTGTGATGCTGACACCCACAATTCATAAACACACTTATTATAAGAAATCACTTAATTCGTTTCACGATTCTGAAAAGATCCGTCCTCTGGCAAAACTAAACTATGGTGAACGTGCTAGAAGTTACATTGAGTTGGAAAAATGACTGAATAAAATCCATAAAAGAGGAAGTTGTAAAATGCATTCTGGTTATTTTTAAGGAAAATTCTTTATCCCTTTCCTTAAGCCTAAACACTTATTGCTTAACTAGCGGTTCCGGTTTCGGACAGCTTTCATTCAGCGAACAACATTCTTTAAAAATATAGATATTTACGTACTAACAAACAAAAAAAACTCAATATTATGTACGTATTGACTTTAAACATTATTAGTGAGTCATTTATAATATGTTATTAACTATTTGCTGCATCTTTTTCGGGCTGCATCCCTGAGTTTCGTCGTCGGCTCATGAAGCTGAGTGATACGTAACTCAATCTTATCAATAATATTATTTTTTTTTAGTACTCAATTTTAAACGCATTTTTTTCCTCGTAGCACCAACCAGTACCTATCAAACACATATACGTAATCTCTTTATACTTTATTATTATAACTTTTTCTAGGAATATTATATTACCATACTATGACAATACTAGCTTTTCTCTCTTTTATTTTTGTATAATTTCACTTGAATGAACTAAACTTATCAATTTGACTGTCTTAAAACGGGATTTGTTCCTATTTGGGCAGTCAAAGCTTTCTTAAATGTTGATGTTAAATAATGTGTATATCAAATAAATAAATAAAATAAATGTTATTATTATTTTTCATTAAATAGAGCTATTAACTGAACAAAATTGATGAAATTGCGATGTTTGTAAAGAACCAATGCCAATCGCCCGAAGTGCGAGATAAAGGTGATTTACATTCTATAAATTATGATAAACTACACGTGTAAAGTAAGTAATAATAAAATAGACGTGTGATTCACCTACAATTTTTAATAATACTCTGATAATGAAGCCACAAACTTCTTTAAAGACGTATTGTCATTGATATGTATTCGGAACTGCAGTTAAGCAAGAAGTCTTTAAGCCCAAGGAAATGGATAAGGAATTTTTGTTAAAAAGAACCAGAATAGGCCTCCAGGGGCGCTATTCTCGTTATTTTTAAGGAAGATTCCTTAACTTTTTCCTTAGGGTTAAAGCGTTCTTACTTAACTGCAGTTTCGGTTCTGTCTAATGACAGCTGTCAGCTGAATTCAGCGAGCGACATTCTTCAAAAATGACAATATTTGCAATGTTTTAACAAGACAAAAACTCAATATTAAGTATGTTACCAATTACGTTATTATTTACTTTAAACATAATTAGCTAGTAAACATTATTAAACATTATATAGATGTTGACATTTTTGACAATTCACGTCAAGTCGGCACAAATTCAAATGTCACTTTTAGAACTACAGACAAAAAAAGGTCATTACTATCTAACGAGGTAGATACCTTTTATAAAACGAGATTCTTCACTATAAGGCTTATTTATGGTGTTTAAAAATAAAATAAAAATGTATTAAAATGAATTATAATATAATATAATTGTTTTTAAAAGTTTTAGTTCAAAATCTTATGTCACTCGAAGATATTTCATTAATTTGGGTTTTCAAATAATCTCTTGATAATCTATTTAGGATCTTTTTACTATGTCTCACAGTAATTCCGCAGTTAATCAAGATGTTTTTAACCTTAAAGAAAAACGTAAGGAATCTTCCTTAAAAAGAACGGGAATAGCGCCCCAGGTCATCTTTTGAAATTCGATCTGAAGATCATCTATCGAGATAACTTTTGTTCTGGGTGAAAATAAAACATAGGAACTTAATTGTCGTGAAGAGAGAGATTTTAAGTTGTTTGATTACGAGTTCGTAGCAAGTGTGATTTGATAGCGTAGGTCGATAGAAAAGCTGTTTGTGTTTTGAAGTATTTAGCCGTATTCCACTTTCTCTTCCTTCTTCAGGAAATGTTTTAGACATCCTTGCACTGTTCAAGGATCTCAAATCATGTCGCGATAGATTATACTACAATTTGTCTCTTAATACAATTTAGCGAGGTGGCAAATCGAAGCTAGCAGTTCACAATGGAGTGCTGATACCAATCCTGATGTATGGAATGAAACTGGGAGAAGAAGGATGAAAGTAGACTGAATGCCGTAAAAATGAGATCCCTGATGCAAAATGTGTAGTAAAACCATGTATGAACGTGTGAAAAAATAATGAAATTCCCAAATAATGCAAGGCTGATATGAGCGTAATGAGTAAGGTAAAGATAGGGACGCTTAGATGGTTTGGGCATGTAAAGCAAATGAACGAATTAACGAGTATAAAGAGAATATATGTCCTAATAAGACAGAGGATGTGGGTTCGCGTTCCAATTACAACTTTAACATTTTTTATTATAGAGGACAAATTATAAAAAAGTGTCATAGTTATATAAAAGTGTCAAAAGGGTGTATAAATGTCAGTGTGATGTTAAACGTAATTATTCATTCACGATCTATTTATAGCGATTCAAATATTGTATGACAAAGATTTATTTTCGTTTCCGAATGTCACAACATGTTTTTTGTATGTTTTAATTATAACTGAATAGAACATCATTTATTTTACTTATTATAAACTATGTTTTATTTTGTTTTTCATGAAATTTTTAATGGGCGGGTACTATTTTACAGTCTACAAAAGTAGGCGGGCACCTCCACAGACAATTTAGGATAAAAAAGCTTGGAAAAAGGCAAACAAAGCGTATGCTCAACAAAACACATCGCTGATCGGTGCCTCAGATTTATCATTCGAAAAGTTGGGAAGAACGGCCGTATGGCATAATAAGATACATAAGTAGAAATATTACTTCAGCTACTGTTCGCCTTTGTTGCAAATTATATTTAATTACACATAGACCATGTTATTGCTGAATTTGTTTGTGAGACATGGTAAATATTTTGTGAATACGAACTATACTATCGATGTACCTACTATAATACATTTTACACCTGTATTATTATTGTTATTTAAATTTTACCATAACACATGTAAAAGCCCCTAAAGGACGTTTATTCTATAATAAATGAATAAATATATATTACAAAGAGGTTTATGAGTTTCAATAAGTATAAAGAGTAATATCGCATAATGCAATTATTATTTTTTTTTTTACCAGAAGCGCATACTTCTGCAGATAGCAACAACTTTTTTTTATAAAGGGGACTTCAAACGTGTTTTTTCGTACAATTAGGCATTTGTATTTCCCCTTTCAGCTCGGCCCGGCTCCTGCCCAGACCGCAGCAGTCCTGGTGGCAACCGAGCGGAATGGTATAATTTAAGTTAAACAATCCGAATAAACACGGCCCTCATTAGGTGGGCTCGCCATCTTGGCCCGCTCCCCATCCCCCAATCCTCCCCGTCCACAACCTTTCGCAACCACCCCCAATCTACCCCCTCAAATCCCCCACCCCTCTGGCCGGACCAATCAGCTCTTCGCTTTTACATTTTATTTATTTTCCGTCCCCAAGCGGGGTAGGTATTCGGTAGGTATGTAGTAGGTGCGGGGTGGGTTTGGGGTGGTTATGGGGTGGGTGTGGGGTATGGTTTCTACCCTGGCTCTGATTGCCGGACAGCGGAAGGGTTCACGGGCTGTGTAAACTGAAAAGGTATCGCTGATCAAATACGGCCTTTTGGTATGTAAAAATATATATTGGGGGCAAGTAAGTACCCACCTAGCGGGGTGGGTTTTCACGTGGATACTTAATAAGATTATTTGAAAGTGTGAATCGATTTAATTTAAAGCATATACATTATTAAAAAAAAACCATTCAAAGTGAAAATAATTGATGAAAACGAATGTTTTTCGACGTTTACGAGTGCATGTTTTTCCTTCGAGAAGTTTTCACTTTTTACAGCATTAAAGCGCCTAAATTTATTTATCTGTTTTATACGATCAATCTCATAAAATAAATGTAAGCTTTATTAGAAATTCTCCAAGAAGCACACCGAGAATCACCAAGGGATGTTGTTTAACATAATTTAAGTGACAATTTATATGCATATATTTCAGTACTTTTATTAAGATGTACGTACCGTAGGTGATAGCCAGCATTATAGTAATGTATTCTAAAGAAATTGCAATGTCTTTTATACGAGTATTTTGTCGTTTAAATGTCTTCATTTAACAAGTTTTCATTTTTAAAATGTTTAACTGGCAACAAAGTTGAGAATTTATGTGAAATCTTAATAAACACCAACACAAACATAATCACTCCACAAGAAGAAAAAATAATAAAAACTTCCTTTTCGAAAGAAGTTAAAATCACAGGACTCATTACTGTATAGATAGAGTATCGAGCGGTGAAGATGTTATAAGAGATACCAACCAATAGAAAAGAAGAGAAAAATGTGTTAATATTTAATAAAGAAGAAAGTGACGAAATATAAATTTAAATTATTATTTTGTAATATTGAAGGTTTATTTTTTAAATTTGATTATATTGGACCATATTTAACCACTGTTTTTATATTTTCACAGCCAAAAGCTATTTCTTAAAAACTTTTTGGGATAGGCAAATCGGCAAATGCCAAGCACTTAATTGTAACTGGACATTACTTCGGTTTTGATCTTGAAGTGCTGAGAAGACCAAAATCGAATTGAGCGCGTCTAATTACGGAAGCGATTGAAATACACTAAAACCCCACTAATATTAAAAGGGACGATGGAGCTAGGCTTAATATTACTTGATATCCGGTACTTGACGGCTACACCAAAACTCAATGCCGAAATCCACCTTATCTATACTAATAATTATTATTTTTATTATATTGAAATACCGGCCTTAAGAGGATTAACGGGTGTAACACGGTATCATTTCTACATACATAAACACACACTTCACCACAATCTACACATTTTCCCTATGTTGGGCACTGTAACACCGTCTGGAACTTTGGATAAAAGAAGGAGGAAGCGCAACACGATATAAATCATTTTACTGTTACATTTATATCATAGTGTAATATGATCCCGTCAAGCGTACTTTTCTCAATTGTGAGTCCAAACGAATTAAAAATTTCTACTCCTTTCGGACCAATCGTATGTAGAAGCCTCGTCACTTTTTGAATTTCTTTTCTTCGTTAAAGTTGTCTGCCATCATATAAATTATAAATTATCGTTTGAATCTCTTCCACTCACCCTCCATATTTAGAACAATCTGCATTTGCAGAATATGACATTTTGAGACAACTTGTTTCCGCTGACAAATTAGCAATCGTAGACTTGTTTTACTTCACTCACAATAACTTTTTATAAAGACACACCTGACACCATGCTGTATTGCGGTGTTAAATAGAAACGCACATGTAAATGAAATGCACTTGACCATTCTCGTTTATCTTCGTTTTACAAGTCAGTGACAGGCAGAGGTTATATATCAGAGACAATGTTATAGAACTAGTAACCCATAAACTATTCAAGAAAATATTTCACCACTGCATATACGAGTATGTATAGTATGTAGGTACTATTTTAAGTTAAATAAATAATATGATTATGGAGGTAGATTAAATGTCATAAATATTTTTTCTAGCAGGGTTAGAAAGGGTGGAAAATAGATAAAGTAAAATAGAATTATTACGTTGGTGGTAATATGTCTACACACGGGTAATTGAATTATAGGCGATTTCTTTATAAGACGTTTATTTTCAGACTTCAGACAAGTTCAAGTTATACGATAGACAGCCCAGCCGACCAGCCCGCCACAATGCTACCAACCTAAACATCGTATTTTCCTTCTCACAACTACCAACATGACAGATACATAACAGATGGGAGCAGAAAGTGTCACTCTCGAAACACCTGCACCTGCATTCTTGCATTGAGGATTTAAAATTTAATGATTTATTCATCACTAGAACGAAGAGAGAGTTCACGTCAGGTGAATTAAAGAAATTTAATTTTCAAAAGAGCGGGTGAGTTGTTATAATCAATTGTGTTTGAAAGGACGGAAATAGTGTGTTTCTGGTGATGTGTTTTGATTGGATGCCAGTGAAATTAAGCTTTTTCCCCAAAACACGCAATTGTTCATTTGTTTTGTCTATCCATTTTACTAAACGTTGGCAGAAGCATACCGTATTGTATCCGCTGCGTCTTTCGATAGTTAATAAACTTTTGACAAAGATAATCCGACAACCTTGAAAACATAAGCTCGAAATTAAAAGAACCCACGTGTAAGTTAGACTAATTTCGAACATCCACCCTGAAATCCCCGAGGTAAATAATTAAAAGAAAAACAATAAAAAAGGAAAGAGAGGATGTTCTGGGAAGGAAAAACGCATGAGAGCTGGGTACCAATTTGGGGGTCTGTGAGTCCAGGAGTGACGGACGTATTAATCCTTCCCACTCGCTGATGTGCACGGCGATGTGTCGATAGAGTCCTTTTGGAGGGGTTTCTCTCAACCGGCCTTTCCCAATCCGGCCCACCACGCAGCTGGTGATCAGACGCATCCGCTGCCAAGACCTGGACCATCTTCACCCCATGAACCAAGGCACCCCAACTAAGTCAACAAACGTTACAAACCACTTGGGGTGGCCTATGTCAGAGGTATCGGTTATCCAATGCATGGTTTCCGGGCGGCGGTAACTATTCCCGTTTACCAAATTGCAAGACTGCTTTCGTTCGGTTTGCGTACATTTACGTTGTACATTGGTATCAACTAGTTTACTCTCGTGAAGATGAATTATTTTCGCGGAAAATTTGATTTACTGAAAGGTTAATGAAAAACTTATTTGATAGTGATATATTATTTCTTATTATTAAGTATTAAGTACGATATAACATTATCCAAATTTAGGAAAAAACCCAACTTCATCAAACATTATGAATTTTGTAAAATCAACATAAAATATACAGGAAATCTTTATCACATGTACATGTATACATCTATTCTTTCAATACATTTTTGCTGTGTAAGTAGACATTACCATAGTCCGTAGATAAAAAAAAAATAAACCTATAAACAGCATATTGATTATCATGATGAGGGAATTTCGCTTCTGAAATACGTAGATATATTAAAAACAGTGGTTTAAACAAAGTAATTCTTATTAATGCATGTATTTTTTGTTTAGTTAAAGTTTGCACTCTGATGACACTTAGGCTAAGCGAAACCGGTCGGTTGTAAAAAATAAAATAAGTCCCTAAAAACAAAATAAAATAAAGCAATCGTTTTATTTAAATTAATATGCCAAATCAAAAGTGATTACTTTCTACCGAAATATATATTTTTTGATTAAAAATATTCTGCAGAAAGCTCAATAATTATGTTAAAAAGATGTTCTAATTCGAAAAACAATAATCTAGCAATTAATTCACGCTATAGCCAACATGCAACGTGAAGGCATCTGTTTGGAAAGAGCATCTAAATTTATGCTTCAACAACACGGAACCATAAACATTGCGCTCTCATCTCTGAGCTCATCCAAGTAATTTAGTGAGATGAAAATGAACGGGACTCAATAAGTGAAAAACATAAACATTGTAGGAATATTTTGACGACCTTATTAAAATTAAGTGTAAGATTAAGGTTTTATAGGCTTGGAGATTATATTAAGATTACAGCAAGCGTGATGAACAACAGTAAGAAAGGAATGATTAGATGTGGATAGATAAAGGTTTGGGTGTCAGCGTAAGTGAAAAACATAAACATTGTAGGAATATTTTGACGACCTTATTAAAGTTAGGTGTAAGATTAAGGTTTTATAGGCTTGGAGATTATATTAAGATTAGAGCAAGCGTGATGAATAACAGTAAGAAAGGAATTATTAGATGTGGATAGATAAAGGTTTGGGTGTCAGCTAATATAACTAACCAACTAACCATCACGCCGTTTCCCGCAGGAGTAGGCAGAAAGGGCGGACCGTCAAACAACACGATCTTAGCATACACTTGTGCTTCATTCACATTCATACATCGTCTCGTACATTCACTTCTAATGATTAAATAAAATACACTTTTTTATACTGTATTCCACTTTAATTTTTGACCGTAACCGGTTTCAGCCTGTGACTGTTATCTTCGGACTGGTACATTTAATTCTAAAACTATGGGTTATATACAATTTTGAGTTTCAGGGGTAACGAAACACGATTTTACTTATTGTATTTTATTTAATCATTGTAATGGAATTCCACCATGTATTAACAGTTGCAAAAATAGAAACATTCTCTTCTGTTATTCTCATTCTCATTCCGACTGCTGACATGGCCGAATTCAAGTATTTGATTTACTTGATCGAAGTGATAAAAGAAAAATTAACAAATTTTTGGTGGATATTTTATGGTTTCCCGTTTCCAAGAGGCCACCAAGGGAGACTAGATCCATGTAGCCATACCAGTAATGATGGTATTCTTGGATTGGCGTATTCTGCACCATAGGATTCCCTTGCGGTGGCGAAGAAGTGCCCTGAAAGAGTGCACTCGTCCTTCCAGGAACATTTCTGTGGCGCTGCAGTATCTTGGTAGACGGCATAGTTGGCGATATGCATTATTGTAGGTAACTTTTATCTTTTGCCATTGGGGTGCAGTATAATGCAACCACAGTTCTGACGTATACAGAGATGTGGAGAATGTGTTGAACATCGTTCTTTTAACGTTTGTGCTGCAAAGGTAAAAACGCCTTGACAGCATACCTGCTCTAACGGATATCCCTCTTCTTTGTCTCTCCAAAAAAGAAACTTGTCTCTCTAAAAAAATAAAACATCGTTTCATCCCTCTCCCGTCCGCCCTCTGATAATTGCGTTACGATCAGTTGCGAATAGTGTTCACCGGACCGCACGGAAAACCTGTTTGTTTTGAAAATTTCCCAAATATCCAGTTAAGCGTGGTATGGTTCACAATTAGCCGGGCCGGGTTACGAACCCGCGAGGTTCAGTCCACAATCAGCGCCGTTACACCTCGCTACACATAATTGCAATGCTTTTGCATCGATTGCAAAGCATTTCGACTGCATCGCTTTTTTATATTCGCTAAAACATCGAGCCTTCCGTCGCAATGGACAAAAATTGGTTGACTGGTTTAAATGATTGCTCATACAAGCTTTTTGTAATTGATTGGGTTTAAAGACTAGTCACATCAAATTGTTGATTTTTAAGCTGGCTTTTGGTTGTTGAATGTTTGCATTATTCTATTTTTATTGGTATAACTGATTGAAGCTTACAGACCTCATTGTAATATTTTTTTAATCATCGACAATAATGTTAACAAATCTCAAAATAAATATGAAACAGAAAAAATACAGAAAATAAAGCGGTCGAATCTGGTCTGACTTCTCGGTCTATCCGGTATAAGCCCTGTAACCAATTTAGCTAATGCCATCTCATTGCTATATGATATTATCGTTATTATTTACTTATTATTACTTACTTATTACTATATACTTATTATTATTTACTTATTATCGTTTACCTAATAGTACTAACTTATTATTACTTATTTATTACTATTTACTTATTTTCATTTACTTATTATTACTTGCTTATTATATCTCACTTATTACTATTTACTTATTATTATTTACTTATTAGTACTTTATTTTTCATTAAATATGTCTAACCACAAAGTGACTGCTTTCTATCAAAATATATTAGTACTTACTTATTATTACTTACTTATTACTATTTAATTATTATTATTTATTCATTATTTCTTACTTATTACTATTTACTTATTATAATTTACTTATAATTGACGGACTTCGTGGTTGAGGGGTAAGAAGAGGGGTATCCGAGGGTCCCGTGTTAAAATCCTGGCGTGCGCACGTAACTTTTATTTAATCAATTTGTGCTGTTTCACAATTAATTCATTTAAAAATAAAATATAGTATATTTGCACACGTTCCAGAGTGGAAGATACTCTCAGTATCACCCTGGTTAAAGACCACCATTCGGAATTGAAATTTTGCTTGAAATCGCTTTTAGCTGTGTTTGGTGACCAGATCTGAAAAGCCAGGTATTTCCCCACCTTCCTCTTCCCCTTATCCTTCCCCTCCCCAATACCTTCAGTCTCACAACATTCCCCTATTGGGAAAACTATAGTCTCACCGGCTCCTGACGGTTGGGAGCAGGGACTCTTGTTCGGTATTCAGATATATATATATATATTTTTTTTCTTATTACTATCAATTTATTATTTTTTCCTATTTTTATTTAATATGATAATTTTTTTTACAGTAAGTATATAAATAAAACATGATTCATATAGTGTAACAAAAACATAATACAGCTGTTCCTCACCATAAAGAAACAAGGTTATTGTGGACCTGGATTCGTGTCCCAGATGTGCCTGAAATCTTTTTATTTTCTGTCATTTTTTTCCGTTTTCATATTTCATTTGGGTTATGTTAATAGTATTTTCTACAATGATTAAACATTAAAATGAGCTTTTTTTTTAAATCTCAGTAAAAATAATTAATAATTAAAAATTGAATTCTTTAAGCTGTTTTATTGTGATTTCACCAGAAAATGATTTAATTATCAACATTTCAATATGACACCCCATGGTTTACGTAATACTGTGCCTAAAGGGAGTCCAACCGTTTCACATACTCTTGTTTTGATCAAACTGTTAACGAATAAACATACTACTGTTCAGTGTTTAGTGTGTTTACATTACATCATTTAATCCCATTTACCACACAGCCAAAGAAAACAACTATTTTGATTACATTAAACAAACCATCAGAAATTTTAAACTTAAAGCTATCGCCAAAATACAATATATAAATAACAGTATTCTCCAAATAAATCATTATGTTCTAATTACTTAAGGCTCGGAAAAACAGAATTTCTATGGATATATTACAAATACCCCTAAAAACTTGAGGTTTTATGCACTTAAAAATATTTATTTTATTTTTGAAGATAATCTCTAATCAGTCAACGGGCTGAATATGTAATTATATGAAATTCCCTCGATAGAAAAAAATCGCAAAATGTGCACCGAAAATTAAAAAAAAACGGGTTTGTTCTGTTACTTAACACATTATAGTTTAAAAAAAATCATAGTGTTTCTTTAAATGTTACTTAAGACATTCGTTTTGAGATTTTTGATCTCTCTTAAATATGTCGTGTTTTATTAATGTTTTTAGAATTGTCACTTACGCCCATTTATTCTAAACGCTGTTCATATTGGCGCGCTCTGTCTATCTTTCGAATGATCATATCTACCTTTCAACAGCGGTCAGTCGGGATTCAGAGCCGATACTAGACAGAACTCTTGCCTAAAATTCTCGTGAGATTAATGCAGGGCCTTAAAGTAGGGGGACGCATAAGTCTAAAAACATATTATTTTAGATGGTTTATATATAACTAGCTCATGTGTTCCCGGCTTTCCTCGGGATTTTTTTTTGGGAATAAAGTTATGAAGTTGCGAATTCCTGCTTGTCATTAGGGTGCCATAATTGATTTGACAGCGAAAGTAACTATCTCTAAATAAAGAAACATTTTTTTAAGTATTTTATTTCATTCCAAACGTTTATTTTTTCAAAATATATCTAAATCATAAATTTTCTCGTGTTTTCTATTTTGAAAATATTCTACCCAATAAATCTTCTTCTTTTGAATATACAATCTGTGGCTAACCAGAGTGTTATATCTATGGACGAACCTAAATAAAACATGGCGGGTTCAATGTTTTTCATACTAATTTTAAAACGTTGTAGCATCAGTTTTACACATTGGATTTCATTCAAACTACTCTCTAAACCTCCCCAGCACTATTAAGGACAAAGTGCGCTATTTTCAGCGAAACCGCTATATTAATTTTCGAGAACATCGATGACAAACAAACAAACTTACATTTATTCTTATATATATGTAAATATTGTAAAACAAAGACGAAAATTCTGTAATGATTTTATTGAATGAAAATATTTTCATTTGAATTTTTAAAGCCTAACAAGCTTTACGTTTACAAAAACGCTAATAATATGGCTTCCGGTGGATACGGTCGTCGAATTTTCAGGAATTATTTATTAAGTCGAAATAATGATAATATTATTACGCAATACGATAAACATATTGCTCTTAAAGAAAAAATATTTATTACATATATTTAAAAAATTGATTGGTCATTTAAAGAAATCAAATCACAAATATGACGTTTTTGTGATAGTCCTACCTATAATTTAAAAACTATTTTTAAATGTTGAATATCCTCAAAAAATGCTTTGAAGGATTTTCTTTATAATGTCGAGAATTTTTTTTTAAAATGTCGATTTAAAAAAAAAAAGACTGTGTGGTATATATTTTCACTAAATTTATATATTTTTTTAATACGGATTATAAAACTTTATAAATGTTTTTTTTTCTCCACTTTTAAAATTATTTTCGTATTTTTAATTTTTTGTAAAACATACGTAGGATGATCAGAATTTCTGATTTGATTTTGATAAATGCTTAGGATATGTAATTTTAAAAAATATGTACTAAATTTTTTTATTAAATTAATAACGATTACTTTGTTTAAAATTACTGTATATAATATGTAAATATCTACATGTTTCAGGTATATTGTTTATCTGGACGGGGGGAGCTTTGATTCTGAAACATGTAGATATTTACATATTAAATACAGTAGTTTTAAACAAAGCAATTTTTATTAATTTTATAAATATGACTCCGCAAAGTGATTAAATTTTTTTTCTCTTTAAAAACATTGTGGTTTATCGTATTGCGCAATAATATTTTCATTATTTAGAAATAATTAAAAAAATCCCCCTCCGCCGTCCCTCTCCCCCTTCATATCACTGATAATTAAACCTGAGGAGAATATTTTAAGATATCGGCTAACATTTATACAAATAACATGTAGGTCAGTTTCACAATGATGAAGAAACTCCGATGATCGTCTCTATTTTGGATTTCTACTAACCTTCAATATAACCGTGTTCGATTCCACGAGACTTGCTTAGTAACTCTCTTCGGGCTGCATCCATGAGTTTCGTCGTCGGCTCATAAAGCTGAGTGATACGTAACACAATCTTATCAATAATATTATCTTTTTTTTTAGTACTAATTTTTTTCCCATAGCACCAACCAGTACCTATCAAAAACATATACATAGGTTACGTTCATAACTTTTTTCAGTACTATTCTTTATACTTAATTATTATATTTTTTTCTAGATATATTATATTACCATACTATGTCAATACTAGCTTTTTTCTCTTCTGTTTTTGTATAATGGCACAATCCCAGTTGGGCAGTCAAAGCTTTCTTATATTTTATTGTTTTAATAATGTGTGTGTTTCAAATAAATAAAATAAAATAAATAAATCTTTGGAAAAATTTCTAAATTTATTTTTAAAATACTGATTAACTCTTCCATGTTAGTGAAAATTTTATCCGCACTTCTAGAATTTAATTCTTTAATGGATCTGGTAGCAAATCTATACAAATTTATCAGCTCGATAATCAAATACTCGTATATGATAAAGGAGAATACAAGAAATGGGATTTGGGCGTGTTTTATGGTCCTAAAGTCTGGCCATTCGACCTTAAATTAACTTGTTTATTTATACTAGTTTTTTACAGATGTTCACACTTACGCGATAACAATCCAGTTATAAAAACTCAGTAATGTTCTAATAACTAAAATTATTTCACAATAATTTAATTTCGATCAAATGGGATGGCAATATACAATGCAGGGAGTGCGAGGGAGACAGAAGGCTGTATTTTCATTGGTTCTCTCGGGGAAAGAACCAAAAGGTACTAAGTCAAAGCCACACCGGTTTATATTTAAATCTACGGAAAGGACTTCTAGTGTGTATTCTTTTTTCTCTTATGTTAGTAGCCGAAAAAATACTTTCCGTATTTTTTCATTTTATTTTTATTTTTATTTAGTTTCAATAGATATTTTTTTAAATTTAGTTAATAAATTTTTACAAAGCTAATAAGACAATTTGTGGTGTTTTTTTAGTCCTCACTG
Source organism: Halesus radiatus (assembly GCA_022606495.2). Classification (NCBI taxonomy): domain Eukaryota; kingdom Metazoa; phylum Arthropoda; class Insecta; order Trichoptera; family Limnephilidae; genus Halesus; species Halesus radiatus. The sequence goes on along the minus strand of JAHDVE020010607.1, from coordinate 108,120 downwards.
GGGGTTCCTGTGCTGAGGCGAACTAGGGTTTATTTAAAAACTGATTGTTTTTAAGCTCTAACGAAGTTCTTTTCAATGTGCTGTATAACTCCTCTTCTTTAATTTCTTTGAGCCAGGTTTTGGTTTGTTATTTTTTTTTCATGGCCAGTGAAAGTGAATTATATAGCTTAGTGGAGAGATATTTATAATTCCTTTGTCCGAAAGTAGTTTTAATTTTAGGAATATTGATAATGTCATTTTGGGTCGCTCTCGTGTGGTGAAAATAAAGTTTCTTCTATTTTTTTGAACTTTTGAAATGTTTGATTGAAACATTCTTAGCATAGATATTTTGGATGTCAGGTACTGCAAAAGATTTGGAAATTTCTTTTGTTGGAGTTCTTATGGGGACTTTTAAAATGTCTTATAAAAATACTTTCCCAGGAGGAGCTTTTTCACGCAAACCTAGAAATTGTAAGAAAAACATAGCATTTCACTGACTTTTTTCCATTATCTCTTCTTTCAGGTCTGGTTCCAAAACCGTCGAGCGAAGTTCCGCAAGCAGGAGCGCCTCGCCCAGCAGAAGGTCTCAGGTCCCGGGGACTCCAAGGGCTCCGGGGTGGGCGGAGACCCCGCGGGGGGCGGTCGGGGCGGGGGCGGCGAGCCCCGCGCTGCGCCCCCTTCGCCCCCCGCCGCCGGGGCGTGCCCCACGCCGGGATCCACGGCCAGTCTCTCATCACACCACTCGTCCAGTGGGGATATCAAACCCCTTAATAATGGATCAGGTAATTACATTAAATTTAAAAAAAAATTAAATGGAGTTCTACGAATTAAACACGAAAACAATTAATGCAGTAACTATAATTTATAATTTTAATTTGCTAATCCGAGTTTATAGTTAATATGTATGAATTTATTATATAAATTTATTTTGAACTTCTTCAATGGAATCGGAGTGAATTTTCCAGTGAGAGGACCATATAGAAGAATTATATTCGACTTGACTACGAACTAAGGAAGAGTATAATAACTTTTCGTGTTGAAATATTCCCGAAGTCTCTGGAATTTCGGAGATTGAAGCCGAGCATTTTTAAAACCTTTATTAGTTATTGAATTGATATGTGTAAGAAAATTAAATTTAGAATCGAAAACAATGCCAAGATAATTATTTTCGTGAGGGAAATATATACCCCATTTTTCTCAACCTGACACCAAGAAAAAAGACTAGATCTGTCGATTTTGAAGAAGAATCATCGCCATAATTTGTTGTACTATTCCTGGTAAGGTATCTATTGGGTTCCTCCTTTGAATATGTCAAAATATTTATTTATTCTTAATTTTTAAAAACAAAAACAAAAAACATTAGCCACTCATCTCACTGGGACAGTCCTGTGTTGAGATGAGCGGCTTTAGAATTTTACTGAAACGATATATTTTTTTTTTAAATAACACCAAAGTTATTCAAACTATAAACAACTATAAAATCTACAGAAAATCTTTAAGTTGGGCCGTACATTTATAGATTAGAAAAATAATAATTTCATTCTAACCCAAATAACTATCATAAAGTATCTTTGATCTAATTAGCCACAATCATAGGGTGGCCATATTTTTGTCAACAAGAAGTAGTGAGTAAATAATAATAGGTAAATAATAATAAGTAAATAATAATCAGTAAATAGAAATAAGTAATTAATAATACATGAATAAAAATAAGTGAATATTAGTAAGTAAATAATAATAAATAAATAATAAAAATTGAATAATAAAAAGTAAATAGAATTATTTAGATAGTATATATTGCTGATTCTACTTTAAAAGAATTTTTGTACCACCGATGTAATATACTATTAGTATTCAACAAAATAATCTTTAAAAAATATATGTTACTCATACCAGCCGCAATACTTCATAGTCCATTATTGACTAATTATTTGTATTGCTTGCTTCGGTGGCATTTTGCTATACTCGTACATCATACTGCACTTCGTAGTTGATTGTTTTCTGAAATAGCTTGAAGATCAGCAGGGGATCCATTTAAAATCATCTTAAATCTTGTTTCCATGCTGGTAGCCGACTGAGAACATTTTCCAAAAATAGCTTTTCCACGTTTCTGGCGAATAATGATTTTGCACAAAGGAATGCACCGTTAAATGAACAAACAATAATAATTCAACAAGACGCCTCGGTACTCCTGCACGTCTCTCCGACATTGCTTACTTTGAAAGCTATTTGCGGACGAAAACGTTATAATTCAGATATTTTCTCGAGATATACTCTTTAAAAGATTTACTTGATTTCCGAACCCCCACAACCATTCATCAAACCCGAGGCATCTGTTGGACTCTGCTGGCGTGGGCAGTGGTAGAATGATATGCCAGAACGATCATTCCACGATCTTCACTTTTCAAGATCAGGTATGAGTGACGATCTCCAGGACAGAGCGGAAAGGTCCGTGGATTTGGGCACGAAGTAAAACACGGGAAGTGTAAAAAAAAAGTATTTTTACGAATAGCATTCCTAATTCGCAATGAAAATATGAAACAGAAAAATACACAAAATAAAAGATACGATCACGACTGAGACTAACTTAGAACCTCTAGTCTATCCGGGACTTGCGTCTCTACCAATTGAGCTACAGACACCTTGTTGAATTTCATAATTTCTATCAATATCATTCTTGAATTATTACCAATCTCATACGATTATTGCATACATCTTCAACAATTAATAAGGTATCTGTCTAATGTATAAGTATCAGTGAATGTGAGGTGTGTTTTGCATATTCGCTTCTGTTGCTAATTATTTGGAATGGTACTTACACGACCAGTTAGACAAACTACTAAAAAGTAGTTTAACGGTACTTTGTGCATTGTATTTTTTTTTGTAAAATGTAAATAAAAAATTGCACAAGCAACGAAAAATAAAGTTATTGCTGAATTTGTTTGCGAGACAAATTAAATATTTAATTGTTGTATTTCATGAAAGCTATCTATTTTATGTATGTACTGTGATGTGTTTTTCAGCTGTGTCACTATTGTAATTAACAAAATACGTAAATGCCCATATAGTTCGTATACAATATAATAAATACATATAGTTTTTCAATTATTTCATATATATTGGCTACCATCTTTGTATGAGGGCACAGAGTTCTAACCGAACATAATTGTGGCCATAGATGTTGTCTCAAATATACCACCAATATAATATAATTTTTAAATGGGACTTTTGACTTATTTCAAGTCTAGAATGGATGCAAAGATGGCAGCTAATATATGGGAAATAATGAAAAAAATTGAATAAATAACTCTCAAGGGAAGTATGAGATTGATAGTAGAAGTTAGCCTGTCAGAAGCTGGGCGTACTGTACACTTTACATAGCCCGCGGATAGTTTAATAGTTCACAACTACTGATCCTATACAAATCGCAAGTGTGCCCCACTGTAGAATTTGGCAGCCACCTCTGGTCGGGGCCCCAAAATATCTGACAAAACCCTTGGCTCTGTGCAGAAACAAATGGATTGCAATCATTGGAGCAAAGAAGTCAGGTGGGAATGCTATCGGAATTTCAATGGAAGATGCTCTGAGGAACTAGCGTTATTGATCGCGGCACCGGTGCACAGTCGGGAAACATGCCAAACGCGCGCCCAACCTTCGTACACGGTTGACATTTGTCACGTGAGAACGGGTAGCTTTTATGACTCGTTCTTGTGTCATACATACCCCGGCAATGTGGCATCCGATTCTTGTGTTGTTGAAAGTTTTACTAAGCACATCCATATATACGATGAACAGCAGTGGGGACGTTGAGCCTCCATGTCTAACGCCGCACTCTAATTTAGCTGCTTCTGATATGCTATCATTCCATCTGACAAAGTTTTCTTGTTGGTTGTACGTTCAACAGCCCTCCTGTGGAATGATACTGTTCCTGATCCAAGTGTTCTCCTTCCTATCTTCTAAAATACCCTCTACACAGCACCCCCAAATATGAAATAGGGACCTCCCGTGTGGAGTTACTGTATATTTTTTTAATTGGTAAAATTCAACAAGATCTCGGTAGCTCAATTGGTAGACGCAAGTCCCAGATAGAAAAAAGGTTCTGAGTTCGAGTCTCGGTCGCGATCGTATATTTTTATTTTCTGTTTCATGTCTTCATTGACAGTTATTGATGTTATTTTCATGTTATAAACAAACTATAAAACATCAGAAAAAATAAACGATTCATGTTCATACCATAGCGTCAGATATCTACGTTCTAAGATTGGAAACGTTGGTTGAAAAAGTTTTTAGTTTGTTTAGTTACTAGATTTAAACAGGCGGACAGATCTCATTCCTATTCTTCCTGATTCTCGTCCCTCCCTCACAATATCTTTCACCCGATAACATTACTTAATTCGGGATGCAATTGTAACACTGAATTCGAACAAATTGATTCTTGACGCGGTATAACCACGTGGTCTTTGGTTGTCAAATTTGGTTATTTTTTTGGTTCTTATTTATTTTTAGATAGATTGAAAATTAACACACAGCACTCGGCAATAATTAGATGAAATCTTTCATATCTTTTTAATCTAATCAGTGGAATTTTCTGTTGAGACAGAAAGGACTAGTCTAATATGATTTAAGATAACATCATATTTTTGCGAATGTCTAATATCCACAATCGGGGTAGATGTGAGATACAGATGCAACGGACAGTGAATTGGCCGGATACCGGATATTCGGCATATACCTTGAGTACTCATACACTCAGCTTGATTTGTGCGTGCAAGAAATTACGAGTTCAAAGACAAAAAAAAACTTGTCATACTTACGCATGGTAGTTAGCTAATTTTAACCCATAATCAATTTTGACAAAGTTTTCAAAGATATGCCTATAATTTCTTTGTAGCAGCGTGTTCAGAGAGACTCTTTTTTAAAGCTGGCAATTTATTTGAAAGCAAACGTAATCCCTTATTACCTCTGAACGCTGAAAAACTTGTCTTTGGTAATGGTTTGTAAAAATGTGTAAACGAAAAAAAAAATGTTTATTTGTTTTTGTCTACCTGTTTTATTTAGTTTTCAACTATCCGGCTTCGGCTGAATGTTAAGTCACTATCCGTTGCATATGGTTAAGGATACTGTAACGTGGCCCGAAACAAAAGGCTCAAGAAGGAGTCAGAAACGCAACAGCTTATTAATAAGTGATACCTCAGAAATCAATTAATGCATCTATTTAGCTTAATATACTCGATACCCTATAAAAAAGTTATGAAAGAAAACTTCATGAATAAAATACGGGAATAGAATTTGTGTAACGTTGAACAAAATAAAGTATACTACCAGACAGTAAGCAAATTGAGCTTTCAAACAATGAACTAATTGTTTCGGTAAGCCGTTCAGTAGTTTCGGGAATTACGACATGTTAGACTCGCCCACCTCAAAGTTCGCACCTCACTACAGCTGAGTTCTGAGCTTTTGCGTCACAAGATGCGTGACGCTGAAATATCACATTTTACTTTTAATGTGCCATGTCACAAAGCTCGAAGAAATAGAATTTTCCAGAATTTGGAACAAATGTTTAATTGAACGGCCAAAAATTCGGCGTTAGTTTCTTGTACAATTTTTCAAATCACTTTAATATTTTGAGGAATACAGATGCCAACGCCCTCACGGTTTTATTGGTTTTGAATGGGCATAACAAAAAAAAATTTTCATCCTTATAATAAAAGACGGCAACAGTAAAATTATGAAAAACTGTAAAGATCGGATGATAATTCTAATCTTAACAAAAGCAGAATTAAGATTTTACGAAGTATCAAAAACTGTTAAACGTTATGTTCGTGTCATTAAATTTTCAAACACTTTGTTTTGAACCACACTGATTTATTTTTATTTCACCACCAACCGGTTTCGTTTATAACAAGCTTCGTCAAAGTAAAATTAAAAACTAAACAAAAATACATAGAGTGAACACATACGAGTATATATATATATATATATATATTTTTTATATGAATACCACACAAGAGTCCCAAACCGATCCCAAGCGTCTGGATCCAGTGGGACTATGGCATTCCCAATTGGGGAATGTTGTGAGGCTGAAGGTATTGGGGAGGGGAAGGAGAAGGGGGAGAGGAAGGTGGGGAAAAGGGTAAATACCTGGCTATTCAGATCTGGTCAACAAACATGGCTAAAAGCCGTTTCAAAAAACGTTTCAATTCTGAATGGTGGTCTTTCACCAGGGCGATACTGAGAGTATCTTCCACTCTGGAACGTGCGCAAATATACTACATGTTATTTTTAAATTAATTGTGAAACAACACAAATTAATTATATAAAAATTACTTGCGCACGCCGGGATTTGAACCCGCAAGGTGAGACATACAAAATGTAATAAGATGGAGACAAAATATAAAACGGAACAATGAAACAGTGACACAGAGTTATGCTTATATGTAATAGAATGGGACAACATTTAAAAAAAAAGAAGGAGTCAAAACGTCAAAGGGGGGAGGGATTAAGAAGAAGTGGGAAGTATTGAGTTAACATGCAATATATTTAATGTGGGACTGCGGGAAAGTGACGTAGTTACGAGTTAGTTTTAAATTTTACCCTAACGAAGCTTGGAATAAACTAAATAGCTTGGCGATGAATTAAAAATAAATGAATAAGATTTACTTGTTTATACCACTGTTTTAATATATTAATATTTACATGCTTCAGAAGCAAAGCTCCCCTCATTAGGATATACAATATACTAAAAATAATCACAAGTATAGACAACTAATAAGCGAATAGAACAAATTACAAACATAAAAAAATTTAAAATAAGTGACGAAAGTATCACATTCATTACTTATTGTTAATATGTTAAGTAATTGTCAAATAAAATGTTAAGTAATTAGTTAACCCTTTAGGTGCCACCGAACGATATATCGTTCCAATACATTATTGTACTTGAGTGCCACAGAACGATATATAGCTCGAGCCATAAAATTCGTCACGCGTTACCCACGGTTCTAAAATTACGTCACATTATTGAAAACATGTGTCTAAAAATAAAAGTGATCAAAATAAAAAAAAAATATATATATTCATGGATTATCGACACTTCTCCAGGATTAAAAAAAATACATTTGGCACCTAAAGGGTTAAAAATAAATTTTAAAAATTAAATATTTTTATAAATATTATAAAAAAATTATATTAGAAATTTAAAAAAGAAATCATTTTTATTATTAATATTAATAAAATCAAGTAAATAGAAAGGCATAAAAATAAACTAAAAATAGTTGTTTCGATTAAAATTTATATTAATAATATTATAAATATAAAATTTCATTAATATAAATATTTAATTTACTAGCAACAAGGCAAGTCTTATTAATTTATTAATTATTACGACACAAAGTAATTACTGCAGAATATAAAAATAAATTGGTGGTTCAAAACAGTGTTGCTTTATTTAATAAATATATTAAACCACAAAGAAATTTAATTAAAAAAAGACAAGACGTCATATTACTGGTTGCATATTTTTCAATGGTTTAGAAAATACTTAAAATTAAATGTATTAACCTATCCTCGCTTAGAAAAAAATATCCAATGAGATGTATGAATTTTGGTGTCACGTAATAAAATCATATTTATATTAATGCAAGGTAACAATTTATAACCTGCGAAAACATTCGCAAGATAGCCAAGTTCGAAATAGAAATTTATTTCTTAAATTTATTCAACCATCTGCACTTGTCAAGAAAAATGTTAAATCACCTGCCGTTATGCAGGCAATTAGCGTCAGGTGAGAGATCTATCATATCTCTTACAGATCGTAAGATTCTCTTACAGATATTTATCAGGGTTCACTATTAGACCTTCACCAAGTATATTATTACATACGATTAAGGGTCAGCACTCAAAAATAGCCCCAAACATCACTGTGTAGTTTGCTAACAAAACGTCGCTGCATTTATAATATAGCTTATGTACCGTTTCGTACATTCTGAGATGATCGAGAAAAACTGCTTTAAAATATAATTGCAGACTAGATTTGCTAAAAATATTTTTTACAATTATTAGGCAAGCTTTCCACCTTAACAAATCTATTATTTTTAGCAAATCTAGTCTTTGCAATTATTTTTTTAAACAGTTTTACTCGATCATCTCAAAATATACGAAACGGCACATAAGCTATATTATATATGCAGCGACGAAAAACAATACTACAAATGATTTATCCTTAAATTCTATACTGGTAGTTGGCAAAATATGTAAAGCTCTAAAATACAAAAATTCCTAAACTGTAATTTAACTTTTAAATTCTATGAAATACATACCAAAATATCTAAAAATAAGTGAAGTTTGGAAACCAGTGAAGCCAATTTTGAACGTTTTACCTCAAATTCCAGTATGTATTTCATATATATTTTAAAAGATTACAGTTTGGGGATAATTGTCTTTTGAAACCTTATACATTTATCTAACTACCCGTATAGAATTTACAGATAAATCATTCGTACTATTTCTCGCGTCAACAGATCACAAATGGTATATTTTAGGAAGCTGACCGTTAAATAATTATCATTTATATACAAGCATTTCAAATACAGATATTTTTTTAAAAACATCATAAATATTTTATGTCAAAATGATGTTAAACAAGTTTACTATGTGCTATGCCACTCCCGCCTCGAGTGTGTTATATTAGGATGGGATAGGCAACTACTAAACATATGAAACAATTGTCTAAAACCCAAAAGGATAAAAACCATTTTAAAAGTCCTTATAAGAACGCCAACAAAAGAAATTTTCAAATCTTTTGCGGTACCTAACATCCAAAATATCTATGCAAAGAATGTTTTAATCAAATATTTCCAAAGTTCAAAAAACCGAAGAACTTAATTTTCACCACACAAGAGTGAACCAAAATGACATTATGAATATTCTTAAATTTAAAAAAGCTTTTGGACAAAGAAATTATAAATATCTTTCCACCATTAATTGTTTTTGTCTTTAATTCGTAGAAATACATTTTTTTTACATTAATGTAAATTAATTTTAATAATGTTATTAATAAATTTGATTTACATTAAATTTAAAAAAAATCTCTGCACTAAGCTATATACTTTCACCGGCCATAAAAAAAAACAGAAAAAGCAAATCATTTAAAAAATCAAATCAAAACCTGGATCAAAAAAATCAAAGAAGACGAGTTATCCAGCATCTTGAAAAGAACTTCGTAGGAGCTCAAAAACAAAAACAAAAAGTTATTTTATTTTATCTGATATATCGTGTGTTATGTTAAGTTTTTCTATTCTCGTCACCGTTTCTATTAGAAAAATTGTTAAAATAAATTTTGGCCAAGGCTCCGGTGCGCGGGAAAACAGGCGTGAATATACCGAATGGAATGCTCTGTGGACCCATGCCTTACTTTATTTAGACCGGAGCGTAGTGGTGTCGATGTCGACTCATACTCTCAGGATATGAGAAAATTTCTTCAAATTTTAGAGAATGTCACAACGTTCTAGGAATATCAGCTGATCTTATTTTACAACCACAATATCTGATTCATAAGAATTATTGTTTAGTTTTAGCAAACGTTTATTATTTTTTATCAGCTTTTTCAGAATTGAATAAATAGAACTCTTCGATAATATCTGAACAATTTTTAAGTTTCACAAAATTAATGACGTCCCCGTTATCGTCCTTTTACATAATTCAGTAGCGAATTTATGCTTTTTGTTTTGTTTTATCATGTTTAAATACATAACGCGCATTACTAGGTACCTATGTACATACAAACCTAGGTATAGTAAAAACATGTTAGTTGGCTGAGCCACTGTGAATCTGTGCTCTTGTTTGTCTTTTACATTTAAATAAAATACTATACAATATATTTTATAAATGTGGGAACATATCTGTGGTCCAGTCCAATCGAAAGAAGTCCGAAAAACCATAAAGTACCATAATGATATCAAACAAATCGCCAAAAAGAGCTCTTGTTTGTTTTAAATAGAAACAAAAACAATAAAAATATTTCACTAATTGAGAGCCGAAAAACCGGTACCCAAATCTTCAAAATTTCAAATGCACCCAGTTTTATAGAATTTATATTCGAATAGTTTTAATTTAAAACCGACAATTTTCCGTGCACTTTAATTTAGAACAGATATAACAGTAACAACAAATAAAATTTGACAATTTTTCATTAATATTTTGACATACGCGAATATTTAAAAGATTGGTTATCTCAAACAACAGATTTTGGTTTTGTTGCTGTTTAATACTGGACCATCAACATATTATAATACCTTACTTAGCTCATTAAATGTTGTTTCTCTTAATACCGAATTGCTATAATTCATTCGCTTGAATCAGGTTAATTGTAAATGTGTGTTCAATTTTGTCAAGGATAAGTATTTGAAACGGTACAGTATAAAGGCCAGTTATTTAACGATTGCAATAAATACAACTGTGGATGAAATAAACACAACTCTGAAATAAAAATAAAATACAAGAATAAGTTGCATCATTCGATAAACAAAAAAAGGATGGGTAAAATTTCGACAAATAAACAAATTTACTAACTCATGAAACCGTTGTTACCATATGCAGGGTTACTGTTCTAGTGTTCTCTATCTAAGTAATGTAGGTTTCTTTAAAAATCTCCAAATAATCTAGAATAGAGCTATGAGGAAAATTGCTAAAAGAATTAGATATAATGAGTGTAAAACAAAGGATTTACTAAAACGTTTTAATTTTAATTTACAACGTTTTAATAATTTGCTACCACCTTACTTTAGAGACAAATAACATTACAATTAAAACTTCCACACACCCACCACACAAGACAGAGAGAAGATATTATAATAAAAAAGGAACAAATCTCAAACACAAAATTGTTTACTGTGTAAAGGCATTAAAATGTATAACTTAGTTCCCAGTGAAATTAAAAATGAACCACTTCATGCTTTTGAACGAGCAGAGTTCGCGGGCGGCGCATGTGTATCGCGCCAACCCGAGCACTGCTCGCGTGTTTCGACTTGTTTGCGTTGCATAAGATAAACAAACGAACTGAGCTCGCCATTTGCCACTTGACGCTCGTAGAAGTTTACCCAAATTGTTACTTCTGTTTTAATTTATCATAGTTAGATTTGTTTTACTATTTTTAAATTTTTTAAATTTTTATATTATTATAGTTAGACTTGTTTTTATTTTAAATTATTTTTTATTAGGTTAAGGTTTTTTTACATTTTTTATTCCTTCTGTTGCGTTTTTTTTTTGAACTGGACAACTTTTAAATTATGTAAACTCTTTAAATAAAAAAATAAATAAATAAACTGAATTTTTAGTACCATTTTTTTTAAACCCAAGCATCAAGCGGTAAGCATATTTATAGCAAGATGTAAAAATTATGCATCTAATAAGTATTAGAAATAAGCAATATGTAAATTAAAATCGTTAAAATATTTGTTTATATTAGTTCACATAAAGTAGATCTATTTTAAGTTTAATAAATAATAATAAATAAATAAACATTTAATACAAAAAGATTATTTAGAACACAAAGCAAATAGAGTAACTTTGATATGCTCGAGGGTGGCAAACGACCTCCTTGATATATTAGATACGTTTAAGTTTACTATGTGATTAATTTAAATTGTTTTGATAAATTGAGGATGTGACAGTATTGACAAATTTATTGCATTTAATTGCATCGCTTAAATCATCTTAATTTTCGTTGAGATTATGTTCGATGTGTTTATGATTCCGTGGGCTTGATAATATGCGGAAAACAGTTCCCCGTGAAACCGATGCACATAATATACGAAGGTTATTTCTACGAACCACTCTCAAACCATATTGCGGTAGGTCATCGCCAAAATAGTAACATGTGCGTCATAATAATAATAATAATAATAGTTGGATGATTTGTATAGCGCCGTTTTTGTGAAAAATCACCTCAAGGGCGCTGTACAAATATTTCTTTACTAATTATGTACAAACAGATACAGAAAACCATACTTACCTGGCAGGTCGCTTCAGATGAACACAGTTTTAGAAAAAAATATTTATAGAGATGATAGTTTTACATGGTTATTCGTTTCTCCTTTTCTATTGATGTTACATTTATTAGATGATTGGTGGCACAAGAAGAGGTGGTATTTATTGAATTATTGGTATTAAATTTTAGGACTGGAAAGTATTCATAAAATGAATTTTAGGACTCGAAAGTATCTATAAAATTACCTTAAAAAGCGTAAGACGCTTTTAATAAATATTAACGTTTTTTTAAATTTATTTTACACTTTGGTTATTTACAGTGTTGCGGGCTGTGGACGCATTTGCGTACCGATGCGTGTATTTTTAATTTTATTTTATTATTTTGTTTTTTTAAATTTTTTTATTTATTTATTTATTTAATGACTTTAGGTAAGCACTAACCGGCTAGCCTAGCTTAGCAATTTACAGGTGAATTTCTTCAATTTATGGATACGATTGTCTGAAAATATGTGTTTTAAGTTTAGTTCTGAATTCTGTTGAGTCTTTGATAATTCTTAAGTCATGTGGCAGTTCATTCCAGGCTTTAGGTCCTGACACTCCGAAAGCACGATCACCGAACTTAGTATTAGGTGTGCGCTTTGGTTCCTTCAACCTGCCGATAGCTGATGACGCTGCTGACCTAAGGGTGGACTGCCGTGAGTTGGTATTTTCGGGAATACACAGTTCTGATAAGTAAGCCGGAGCCATTCCGTTAAGTGACTTAAATACCATCCAGCAGAGCTTGAACTGGATTCTTTCAGGACATTTGAGCCAGTGGAGATTTTTGAGATGCTCTGAAATGTGAGAATATTTAGTCTTGCTGCAGCGTTGAATACTGATTGCAATTTGTTAATTTGGTATTTGGGGAGACTCGCATATATTCCGTTGCAATAATCTAGACGTGACACAACGTACGAATTGACAAGCAGTTTAGTTGCCTCTGTTGGCAGGTCTCTCCGTACTGCTTTTATTTGCCTCAATTGAAAGAACCCTGTACTTACAGTTCTGTTTACTTGACTTTTAAGGGAAAAGTCTGCATCCAGATTGACACCGAGTAATTTAACACACGTCTTCGGAGTAATGTCACTTCCCGAAATTCATCTATTCTGTCTTTTTCGAATTAATTGCGACTGTTTGGAATGTCATATATTGTTTAGTAGTAGAAAAGACCTCGACCAACCAAAATCAACCCCATAAAATAATCATCTATAAAGAATAATAAGCACTCAAAAATGATCTTGAACATTACTTTGCAGGTTGCTAACTCAAGCAATATCACAAATGATTTAACTATAATTTATCTACGGGTGAGTAGGAAAATCTGCAAAGTTTCTAAAGACAAAAATTCTCACACCATAATCTTTAAGGGCGAGATGGACGTCGGAGAGTTATTATTTATTAATTCAAAATAATGGTAGTATTATTACGCAATACGATAAACAAAATGTTTTTAAATAGAAAAATATTTATTAAATATTTTATAAATTTACATAGGCTTAGCATTTATCAAAATATAACCAGAAACTTTTTCTGACCGTCCCATTGTAAGTTTTACAAAGTATTGAAAATACGAATATGATTTTTAAAGTAGTGAAAAGTATTTTTAATCCTTTATCATAACCAAAGATTTGTAATCCTCATTACAAAAAAAACATTAAAGTTACGTAATGTTCATGAAAAAATTAAACTACACACTGTTCTTTTTTTTTAAATTTATCAAATCGATTTAATTTATCAAAGTTACAGAAAAACCTTCACAGCATTTTTTAAGGTAATTCAACTTTTTAAATGATTTTCTAAAACATGCGTAGGACGGTCAGAAATGTGTAATATTTCTGATTATATTTTGATAAATGGCCGAGGTTTATATATTTTAATAATTACCCGTATAGAATTTACAGATAAGTAAGTCGAAGTGTTTCTTGAGTTAGCAATCTGCAAAGTATGTATTTTTGGGTGCTGACCGTTAATACTTCCATAATTATCCTCTCTCTAACACATTTTGCATGAGAACGAAAGAGAAAAAAAACCTGAATGTCGAATGTTTCCAATCATATAGACATTGAAAGACGTAATTTCTTTCCAAACAGAACTCTTTTACAGTGTCGAATTAAAGAGTCAGACTTACGAATGGCTTCTGTTAAGAGTATTTAGGCAAAATTATAAATTAATCGAATGTATGTGATATATAAATGTTATTTTTTTACCATTAACAAAATTTTCTATCTTTCCAGTGAAACTCGGTGACGACTCTCCCCTATCCACCAACAACAACAAGTGGGGGTGCGGCGGGTTGGGCGGGATGGGTGGGGGCGGTGGTGGTGTGGGGGGCGGCGGGCTCTCCGCCCACCACGCGGCCTTTTCCAGCCTGCTGGCCGGTTCGCCCTACCTGCTGGCCGACCAGATGAACAGCCTGCCCAAACACAACCACCTATTCTAAGGGATGATGGCGGCAAACCACACCAGTGATTGAATTCATGGACCATTTGTGCTGATTCCCAAAACGCTGAAAGCCAAAGAAGAGCAATTTTTTTTTACAAATAAGTGCATTTTCATGTTACAATATATATTATAAATCAATGTGTTTTTTTTTTCTTCAATTTATATTGGTAGAATAATTCTAAAACATTCCAATCTAAACCAGTTTTTCTTAACCCGTGGGTCTCGACCCAAAAATGGGTCAATTGGCATATTTAATATGCCGCGAAATATTCTCAAGATAAAAATATTCTTGTGATAATACAGCCAAATCATTTTTGAGCGCACGTTTGAATGTATTTCTGAACACTGAAAGTGGTTCAAATTGGTTCGAAATAGTTTGAAACACCCGCCCGCAGTTCTTCCTCACTATGCAGTAGTCCCAAGATACAGTATACCATTACACAAGCAAGATTAAAGGATCACAGATTTTACATTATATTATGACCTGGAACAAGAATTTTATCAGAATACTTTCTTCAAATTTAGCGAGCCATTGAGTCCGCAACATTGATTTTGCACCGCATCGGAATACAAGACTGGTTTTAACTTCTGATTGTGAGTCTATTTTTTGAATTTGCATTGCGCTCGGTACACACAAATGGTTTTCCTCCGAATTTTGCGGCATTTGGTCTTGATCTAGAATTTTATAATTGCATTCAGAATACCAGAACGGTTTCCTTTAAATTACGCCAGGAGATGAGTTTGCAAACTCGATTTTTACACCGGAACACAATACTGGGTTTAACTAATACGTGAAGCTGCATGCGAATCCACGAACTTAAATTGTCATTGCAGTCGGAACACGCAAACAGTTTTCCTCCTAATTTTACAGAATATGGTCTGGAACTAGAATGTCATTATATTCCGAACACGAGAATGGTTTCGCTCGAAAGAAAACTGTTCTCGTGTTCCGAATAGAACTGCGTTGTTCAAATTCGTATATTTTATTTTGTTTTTCCTTGCTATATTTATGGTAGATTATGCTGGGTCGTGAAACCAAATGCATTACTCTAAATTGGGTCGCTACTCAACGAGGTTAAGAAACGTCGATCTAAATTTTAAATATTTCCACGCGAAGTCGTGAATTTCTATGATCATTCAATAATAAAATGTTAAAAAGCATTCTATCTATCCTCCATTTATTTTTTAGGGATCGGGTCGGTTTCATCGTACAATGGACATCTGCAGAGTCGTACATTAACATATTTGTATAAAATCTGTAGATGCCCATGCCAGGGGTAAACCGGTCTGGCCCCAAGTAAGTTAGTGAATGATTTTGAAAGTTTTTAAATAATAATTTCACTTAGCTAAAGCTTCTTTAGACTGGTATATTTTAAGCTTACACAGTCCAAACATAGAATTTCACCACAAATAGTTTCAAAGGTATTCATATTGATATTATTTCAATTGATGATTCTGACTAAAGAGATGTTTGAAACATCTGAAAAGGAAGTTAAAGTTTCTTTTAATGAAGTAAACAAGAAATCAGATTACTTTATTTTTGTAACTTAATGAAGGAGAAAGTTTTTTAAGAAAATAATTTTGTAAATACTAAAAAAATATATAGAATAATAATGTTGTCCACTATGTTTAGGGATAATACAAAGGAACATTGATGAACTTATCTAGAGGTTGTAAATATTAAAATATTCTACTAATAATCATTGTTTTCTCGTCATTTTCTTAGGTGAAATATAATTATGTCAACAATACGAACGTGTAATTTTAATATGACTTTTCAATTAAAATTATTTGTAGAATAAAAAAACTGTACAGATCGCATTCGATTTTGAACTTTCCAAGAATATTTTCAAAATGGTTTTATTTACTTATTTTAAAATATAATAAGTAGAAACAATGCAAAAGTACTTGTAAATCGTTATTTACTCAGAAACTTTTTTCTAAATTTCGTATTACTTGTTTTTTACTGTAAGGTATCCCGTCCGTTTTTATTTACTTTTGGAAGTCATAAATATAATTTCATAATAGTGTAAAGAAAAAATATAAGAATTTTATTATCTACTGTATGTCATTTAGTCGTTTTATCATTGCGCCTGGTAAATTCATTAATTTATTGAAAACGTACTCGAACCCTTTCTTATACCATATATTGTATACGCTTTGGAACGTTGAAGTCGGATTGATTTAATATGATAAGTAGGTATTAAACATATAAAATTGTTGTGATAGACTTACAAATTCCATTAAAAAAACCATTAAACCGATGATATCTGTTAGAGCTTTGAAAATCATTTCCATACAGATTTAACGGTAAAGTCAGTCAGCAGAAAGATCAATATCAAGTGTCAAAAATAGCTCAGAAGGAAAAATCGTTGAATTTGCTTGAAACGATTGCTCGAATACTAAGTTACTCGACTGTTTACAAGATCGTCTTATTTTAGATTTATAGATTGTTTCTGTTCTGGCTCCAGCGAAATTTTGTTAGCTTCCCTCACTGTAAACATTTACACCGAGTTTACAAATTTCCTGTTATACCAAAATATTAAAATAATTTACTGGTATAATAATTATGAAATGTTACAAACATGTTCAATTTTAATAAACTAATCTAAAAAAAGCCAAAAATATTCACATGATATTTTTTTTAAATGTCCAGAAAATAAATTCTTTTCAATATTATATTTTCAATGTTAATGTTCTTAAATAATTAAACTACTCAGTGCGGATTTTTACAATGTAAATAATTGAAATAAATGATGTTGAAAGTCCACTGATGTAAATAATTTGTCCCTCCTTTGAAACTATTTCTAGTCAATATATTAGTCAATAAATAAGATTGAAATTAATTTAGTTATGTATTATAGTTATAAGACGGCCAACGAGAAACAGAATAATATTATGTCCAATTCAGCAAAAAGGGAACTTTTGCTGTTCATAGAAGATAAATTAAAATTTTGTCTTGTCTTCAATTTGATGTTTATTAATTTGTAATGCTAACCAAATAACCAAATATTAGATTTTTATGTATGAATAATATTAAAATGGTTAATTTTGCTAAGTACACATTTTACAGTAACAGTATTATATAGTTCTGTTTCTTGGTACGCCATCGATGTTGGTGTGATCACATCCAGATGGAATAACAAATAACAATAAAATCGAGTTTTCGAATAAAACCCACCTTTTATTTCTTTGCGTAAACACCGCGATGAATAAAGATTCTGTATGGACGGCGCTGTTTCATTAGATCGCTTTAAAGGTAAGTATTTTGAGACGCATCCAAAAATGTAAGTTTTTTTTGTGGAATTGCCGATAAAAAAATAAAAAAAAAAACATTTGAAACATTACCAAGTTTTTAAATGGCACAATAATTCGACATATTAGCCAAGTTAAAGAAATTGAATGGAGGAGATGAAAAATTGTTTAGTAAAAAAATTGTCACCTTATAACAAACACATGGGTAAATATTAAATCTTAAAACATCAAGAGCTGTTCAATCGTGCTAAAAAGTAAGCTAATAAAAATGCAATGTTCACTTTAAATTAACATCAAGTTCTACAAGAAAGCAACTGATGTCGACATATTTTTCCATGTTCTGATTTTTCATTCGTTAATTTATCATGCTAAAAAGATTAGATGAAACAAATATGGATTTATTTTTACTAAACTCTTTTCACTACCAACTGTTTCCCTTTTGAATGAAAGCTTTAAACAGAAACCAACCTTCTGGAAACCAATTCAGAGAGTTACTGAGCACAAAGGGAAATTCATTGGTTTAGCTTCAATATGATAAAATATCACAAGATTCCCACATGTTCGCGGGTGATAGATATCTAAAAGAAATGACTGAGTCAGAGGGTTTTCGTGGTCCACGCGGTGGAATGCCGGAGTTCCGAAGAGAAGATGTAAGAAGGTTGTTCTGGAAGATTTGCTCACATTCGATGAAAATTTATACTAAATATAGGACGAGGGAAATATTCCAATAGCGTAGGTGTTGAATTAACGTGGAATAATAAATTGAAATAATAAGTATAATTGGAGACTATTTACTTCAGTTGTAGAAGTAATTAAGCTTTTTAAAATATCATTCAGTATAAATAATAATAAACATTATTTTTATATTGGAATAACTTATCGAAGTTTATTAACCCCATTATAATTACATTTTTTTTAAATTATTGATGATAATATGGTATTCACAAATCTCAAATGAAATATGAAAGAGAAAATACATAGAAAAAAACGCTCGCAGCTGGGACTCGTACCCAGGACCTCTCGGTCTATCCGGGAACAGCGCTCTTTTATCAAATGATATGATGCTACCCCATTTTTATCGATATTATACTTTACTTTACGAATCGCTACTAACACCTTTAATTAATTCTCATATATTTTTAGCTGCTATCTTTCCATATTGACTACAAGATTTGAACCGAATATATTTGCAATCCAGATTTTATTTATATGGGACATCTATTGATTTTTTTTACTGGTCTAGGATTAATACTCAATTTTTATTCGAATAACTTACTTATGCTTATAAAACTCAATGCAATATATATTTTTTTAATCATTGAAGACATATATAAGAAAAATGGGGTGGCATTAGGTCAGTGGATAAGAGAGCCGGTCCCGGATAGACCGAGAGGTCCTGGCTTCGAATCCCAGATGCGACCGTTACCTTTTTATTTTCTGTGTCTTTTCTGTTTCACATTTCATTTGAAGTTTCTTAATATTATCTTCAATTATTAAAAAAAAACACAATGTACATTACTAAATACGTAAATTTAGTATGTCTTGTGATATATCATGCATATTGTAATTTGCACTTCACGCTTACCGATAGACAGCACATCAAGGAACATTATTTAATTGCGCTTATTTTTGGATACATCGTCTTGGCGTTGAGAACATTCTCGTACATGATAAATTATTTTGATTAATTGGAATACAAAGAGGAAAAGCAAAGGCGGGGAGGAAAATGGATCTGCATCTTGCGTAAAGATATTATAAATTGTAAAACACAAAGTATTAAAGTTTATAAGGTTTGCTGGATCATTTGTGTGTATAATAAGGACATTCACAGTTAAATCAAACGAAAGAAGACACAAAACCTAATGGAATAACATTGTAGGTGTGTATATTTATATTTACTCAATACCACGGAGATATCGTGCGCATTCAACGAAAAGTGGCCAAGTCAAGATTCCTGTCCATTGGAAGACTAACGGCCGTTCTTCCAAACTTTTCGAATGATCAATCTGAGGCACCGACCAGCCAAGTGTTTTATTGAGCATTTGCTCTGTTTGCCTGTTTCCAAGTATTTTTTATCCTGTCTATGGAGGAATCCGCCCACTTTGTAGACTATAAAATAGTGCCCGCTCACTTTTTATGGATAATAAAATGACATCAAAGTAAAAGAATTCAATCTAAAATTAACATAGATGAGTTAATATTGTATTTATTGTGAATACATATCTTTCAATAACTAATACACAAACCAACATTTTGTACTTCACAAACAGATGTGTTGAAAATACGTTAACTTTTGCTCAAGTACATTGTTCGTTCCGTACATTCGACATTTCTCCTCCATGAAAAATTAGACAAAACATAGCTTATAATAAGTAAAATAAGTAACGTTCTCTTCAGTTTTATTTAAAACGTATAAAAAACATGTTTTTGACATTTGAAAACGGAAATAAATCTTAGTCATTCGATATTTGGATCGCGTAAAATAGATCGTAAACTTATAATGACATTTGACATTTCAGTGACATTTTTTCACCCCGTTGATACTTTTTATAACTAGTCCTGTGTTGAGCGGAACATAATCCACAAAAATCAATATCCTAAATTTGATCGAGAGTTTCGCTGGGAGGAGCGTATTTGCGCATTTGAAAAGTGTTGCAAAATTTCAGCTCAATAGTGGCTTAGTAGGGTTGGAAAGAACAGTTGCATGGTCACAAACTAACAGCTTTCCAAGTCGGAATATTTTCTACGTATATGAAACAAAATACAGTTTGATTAAAAAACATACTAATTTCCAATCCATGAAAAAAATCCTCAATCTCATTCTGCCAACAAATAAGGACTTTGACTTGCCCACTTTTTGTTGTGTGCTGACGATACACGAAACAATTTTTTCGACAAACTTTTAATTTAGCCACCATATTTAGCCAGGCAGTTATTATATAGAAGTCAAAGTTGTCATATGTTTGAAAAGTCCAAAAGTATAAATACTCAATTAAAATGGTGAAATTGTGAACTAGAAATTTAACCAAATTTTAAAGACATTAATTTATCTAATGTATGTGACGTATTTGTGAAGATCATTTCATGTATTTTGTTTTCTTGGTAACTGTTAATATTACTCCGCGCCACTGCGCTGGGTGACTATACTAGTATTGCAGATGTGTGGGCGGGAGGTTGGCTATATAGGCGGGAGTATACTCCTCCTGGTCAGTACTACAGTTCTACACAACCAACCCTCAGCAACATGTCTCTGGAACGTCAAGTTAGGGCTAAGGTTGGCCTCCTTTCTTACTTCTTCTATCTTCTGCACAAGTGTTTCAAGTGACCATTGAGTGAATTATTGTGTTGTGATAATAGTGCAAACACCGACCAAAGATTTTTTTGTAAATTCAGTCAATTGAAACAACACGTGAAATTTCTACAAAAAATTCTCTATATCATAATACATTAAAATTACGAAAGCTAAAATAATCTTTTTAGTGACTGAGGATTTTTCAAATAGTCAATATTAATTTTAAAAAAACGTGCAGAATATATTTATTTCAAAATCTTTGACACCTAATTAACAGGAGATGCTTTTTTTTCTCTTCTAGAAAAAAACTTCATTCACATTCAAAAATTTTATGATATTTTGACTTTTGACATAATCGAACTTAAGAATTATTCAGTAGATCATGACGTGTCTTCTTTTGATTTCCCTATAAGACATCCATTTACTTTCATGAATATGCACCTGATACTGTTTTTTGATGCATCTACTTTCGTTAACAAATTATTTTAAAAATTTCGATCCTAATGGATATGTGTATTTTTTTCTTAGTTGGCAGGCAAGCGCGATGCTGCCCAAGAAGCCGAGGCTCAGTCCTGGATCGAGGCCATCCTCGGAGCCAAGTTCCCCGCTGGAGAGCTGTACGAGGACGTCCTCAAGGACGGAACAGTCCTCTGCCAGCTCATGAACAAGATCCAGCCTGGCTCCGTCAACAAGATCAACACCAGCGGAGGACAGTTCAAGATGATGGAAAATATCAACAAGTAAGCTAAAAGTTATATCAAAAGAACGATCCTCATCGAATTTTGCTTCGCAAAGGAAAGCTGCTTGAGGTGGATACGATTAAAGGTCTATTCACATCTACCAGCACCGCGCAGTGCAGAACAGTACAGTGCAGACATGACAACATTAGTTAAGTACATTATCTATGAGCACATTCATATTACGTAAGCGTAACGTCTTCACGTATGCACCGGCCGAGATTGCAGGCTAGATTTTTTTTAACGGTTCTGGCGATATCTGCGCCTGCGCAGTTAGTTGAACACATACCGCTAGCACCGTCATCTTGGCATTGCCATCAGTTGGCATCAATATACGCAGATATTGTTAAAAACAAAAAGATAATAGATAAGGACAACGAAAATTTGATTGAATTGATAAGAGAAAAGGTTATAAAATATCTTTCAAAAATATGGATTTAGGATTTTTATAATCCTAAAACTATGATCAAAGTTTATTTTTAATAATGTTGAATAAATGCCAATATGGGTCATGCTAAATTAACTGTTTAATAAAGTATTCTTCATCGCTAATTAGATTATTACTTTTACAGCTTCCAGTTGGCCCTGAAAAACTACGGTTGCAACGACATTGATGTATTCCAGACTGTCGACCTTTGGGACAAGAAAGACATCTCCAATGTCACAAGCACCCTTTACGCCTTGGGCAGACAGGTTAGTAGTTCTTAATAAATATTAATCGTACACAAAACTTACCAGAAGTTGAACCTCAGATAGTCTGAAGTAAAAGCCTAACAAATTAGAATAGCATTACTAGCAAAGTCTTCGGGAACTGCTCTTAAAATCAAGACAATCGAGAACTAATTCTTATGATTTTTTCAGACCTACAGACACCCCGAGTGGACTGGCCCCTGGCTGGGACCAAAGCCTTCAGAAGAGAACAAGAGGGAGTTCACAGATGAACAGGTCGCAGCTGGAAAGACCGTTATAGGTCTCCAGGCTGGATTCAACAAGGGAGCCACTCAGGCCGGACAGAACATGGGAGCTGGTCGCAAGATCTTGCTCGGAAAGTAAACGGACGATTAAAAAAAATTGAAAACCATCCCATCAGTATTAACCACCGAAGAACAAAAAAATAATCAACTGTTGTATTTAATATACACGATCCTGCATTACTATCGCACTGAAAACACGAAGATTTTGAAAATATCTCGGAATGCCACAAGGATTCCAATCGGGTCCTGAATCTTCTTGGGTTATTTATACACATTTAGCAGTCATTTTTTACCTATTATCACTGAAAATTGTGTAGTAACCAAGTCGTGGAAAATCAGTATTCCTAACAGTTTTCTATCAACCATTAATTATTGTTAATTGTTGAGATCCATGTGAACTGTTATGAGAGTATTGGGAGACCAGAATTTATTTTGGTATTATAAATTTAAGTTAAAATCTAGTCGACGCAGGCGTTTTGTACCTAATTTAATGTTTTATACGAAATAATAAAATATTTATAATTACTCGATATATTTTTACTTCCTTTCCATTCTTTAAAATTCCCATCCGCAGTGACATATTATCATTGTCCGCAAAAGTTTAAATCCTTTTCCGACTTTAAAATTACGTAAATATAAAATTAAAAAAATATTCATCGAACAAGTAATCTTAGAAACGAGGAAACATACAAATTTAGATACATTTAAATAAATTTTCAATACAGGACAAACATTTACCATTAGTTAGAAAATGATGTTTACAAAATGAAGTCAGTGAGTTAGTCGTCACTGTGATGAAATAGAACAGATTTCATAATTTTGGCAGACTCAAGGAAATATAAAGAAGTTCATTTATTATTTTGTTAATCAGTATTGATGTATCCTGATTTTACATACTGTAGGGTTTAAGATATTTTTATTTTGTAATATTATTACTGTAAATGAATATCTGGTTTTAAAACTAAAGATATCATTATCATTTTATATAATGGGATCGTACAATGCAAGGTTGGTAAATTCTGAATTGATTATGAGTTAACTATTGGGTTTTTCAATCTTAGTTGCTCTATCGTGTTTCTCAATTGAATTTCCAAATATTTGGGTATCCCTCCAATGCTGGTAGGTAATATTTATATATAATCAAAATTTGCCAACCTGACACCTAAAAAAAATTCTAGCCTGAAGATGAACGTATGAGTATAGACTGAAACCGGCCAACGTAAAAAATAAAATTTTAAAAAATTTTAAAATATTTTTATTAAATCAATATAATGAAATTCCACTACGAATTGTAACTACCCGAAATAGAAATATTACAAATAAAGATGTTTCTAAAACCAAAATAATAAGGTATACAAATGAAACATTTATTTCTATGGAACACACGAAAAAGTACGAGTAATTGAACACTTCTTTTATAAACTGAAATCCCCCACCGCCAATTACATTACCAGAAATGCGGGTTTGAAATTTTACGAATTTTGGTTGTCCATCCCGTCGAAAGTTTACTTAGTCGTGAATACCATAACCAAGAAGTCGAGGTTTGAGGAATTGTGACTAACAAGGCAAAAACAAAAATTAGTAAAATTACTGCATTGTGGTTTACTACGCCAGGCTTAAGTATATGAGTACAAACAATTTACTTGTATATATGGTCTGTCTTTTTCTCTATGTTCCTTTATTAAAATTATAAGTAATCTATTGCTATCTCACTGTACTTTTATTATTTTTTTATATTTCGTCTCTCTCTGTATGTATATATAAGTTCACACTATGTATGTTTTTTTTCAGTTTAATTTTGTATTCTGACAAAGCTTAGGCCAAGCGAACCTTGTTGATCGTTTTTTTTCCTATCTTTTTTTTAATCCTATTGGAAAAATTTTGAAAGATTTCTCCTTTTTCCTGTGTCAACTGTAGTTAGAGGTGTATAAATGTGGAGATAATCTTCACTACCCAGTGAGCGGGCTGCTTATTGCTACTGTAGGGCTTTTATTTAATTTATTTCAAAGTATTACACAATGTGTTTTATGTGCTAACGGCACTTTCTGCTAGCAATCTAATATTTAAGCTCGCTCACCAAAGTAATGGAGGGTATAAGATGGAATTTGGGCGGAGATTAATAGCAAAATTTAAAAAAAATACCGTGATTTTATGCAAATTTATTGTTTTTTTTTTCATTTAGTAAACAATTTGATTTGGATAGATTTTTGATTCAGAATCACAACATTGTTATGACCTCTCGTGTATATGAAGGGTCTGGATGCCTTTGCTAAGTTGGTAGCTTATAATAAATACCCTGATAGTGGAACGTCCTAACTTCTAGATAGAGTTGCTATCCGATTCATGATTTGAACATTATTAGATATCCTTCAAATATGTTTCATTTTGATAGTACAATCACTTGGCGAGATGAAGATCTAGAACAAAAGGCTGAGTCAGCGGACTTCGTTAGTCCACGCCAAGAGAATAGGAAGAAGTAAAACGTATTTCTGGAAGCTTATCACTGAAAATTAGTAATCGGAATTTCACGGCAAATAGTTGCAATAAATTTTAGAAGTGGAAATTCCTCAATAGCGCTGTTCCCGATAAATTATATTGGCAACGTGTCTAATGAGATTTTCATTCTTGGCAACTTTGGTCATACAAATTATTTTGAATTTAAAATAAATAATAGTTCAATATCTGATTCAATCAGAATTAAACCGATAATGCACATCACATGTCTACATTTTGTTTGTTAATTAATTTATATTACTGTTTATCAAAAAAATGTTTTAAGATATTTCAGAGATCCAAGTCATTAAAATAGAGCATTACGACATATTTTTAGTTAGCCATGGGACAGACATATCAAAAACATCTACAGGAACTCACAAATACTTCCGTTTACCACCATTCCAACCCGTGAAATTACAAATACATGTAATTCAACACTCTGCAAATACTAACACCACACTCAATTACAATCACGACGTACATCAACACAACGCAAGAAATCACAACAAACTACACGTACCAAAAATACACTCAAGAAAATAGCGACTAAAATCATCAGAATATATAGCTTACATACAACACATTAAACTACCTAACGATATTAAAAAAATAAAGCCAATGTGAAAGGCCTCAAAGTAAGATGCTTAAACTATATTATTTGAAAGAATGCCTTAACGATGAATTCTGTGACGTCTCTGTAATAAGTGTAACTATATAATGTACCAGTGATGTGTTTGAGTGTCTCTGTACACTTATATTATAATGTACCTGTGATATGTCTTTATTGCAAATGCAAATTATGTGTTGTAAATGTTGTTAATGTACTGTGAATGTTGATTATGTTTTTAAATATTATTCCTAAAATCTGTACTGAAGGTCATCAGGAATACAATGCATGGAATGACAATATGACAATATCCCCAATTATTATCAACATGAAAAGGAGTAATAATAGCGTCAAACTACGACACATTAGGTAGAAAACATTGAAATGATTAAGTTCATCCGGTTAGATATACCATAGGTATGGTTTAATAGTAAAATCTTTTCATAACAATCGAGATATCGGCTTTTAGGATTTCGGCTGGTTTTGGAACTGGTTCAGAAACTTGGTTTTCGGATTATGGTATTCGGAAACATGACGCGAACGCAAGAAAACGTACACAACTTTTTTCAACAAAAAGATTTAGTTTTAAAAATATACATTGTCATTAAAGATAATATTAACATCCCTCAAAATGAAACATAAAACCGAAAAGACCAGAAAAAAAAGATATACGTACCATCTGGGACTCGAACCCAGTACCTCGTGGTCTATGCGGGACCTTATGAGATTTATAAGTTATTCCAATAAAAAATTAATATTAATCCTATACTCGTAGAAAAGGTCAACAGATGTCCCATATAAATCAAAATCGAATAGGTATATCCAAGACACTATCCAAAAAGATTTCAAATAAATTTCGGTAGAATCTTGTAGTCATGATAAAAAGGTAGGAGCCAAAAAAATATCGGAATTAATTGAAGATGATATTAACAGTTATTAGAAATCGAAGTATGATACCCATAGAAATGGCGGGACGGATTGCGGTAGGAGTCTCAGTTGCTACTACTATCTTTTTCTTTTCTGTGTCTTCGGTTTCATGTTTCGTTTTGAGAGTTGTTAATATTATCTTCAATGAGTGAAAACATATTACAATGAGGTTTATAAGCTTCGATGAGTTATTCAAAAATGGACGATTAATTTTATGGTTTAAAAAGTCATGATAAATATAATTTCTTCAAACGATTGGTAACGACAGCATTGCTGTCCAAACATGTAGAGATATTTATTTATTTTTATAAAAGCGGTGTAAGCAAAGTACATTTTTAATTATTTAATTCGTAATAAATAATTTGTCACAACTGACCCCGGTAATTTTGTGAAAACTTTTAAGCCTGTTATTGTATTTTGTCATGAATATTGACGTGAATTAAGAATGACTAAAGGCTTTCAATATATTTTTTAATTAATTTGTACATCGGTACCAATATATTTTTCTATGGTTTTTTGAGAGAACGTAGTATTTAAAGAGTGCGAAAATAATTAAACGTAATAATAAGTTTTGGCAAACTCAATAAGAATTCTATAATGTCCCATAAATTATATACCCACCCAGCACATGC
Source organism: Halesus radiatus (assembly GCA_022606495.2). Taxonomy (NCBI): domain Eukaryota; kingdom Metazoa; phylum Arthropoda; class Insecta; order Trichoptera; family Limnephilidae; genus Halesus; species Halesus radiatus. The sequence goes on along the minus strand of JAHDVE020010607.1, from coordinate 80,755 downwards.
ATGCTAATAGTGATAGTGAGATCCAAAAATACCTTTTCATTAATCTTCGCGAAGTTACGACGGAATTTCACTCCACTGTGTTAGGCTGGTATTGGCAACGTGTGGGCGGAACTCTGGTTATATAGACGGCTAGCAAGGTCCTCGTAGTCAGTTCTACTCTTCAATCAGTTCAGTTAAGCTCCTCACAGACCCTCAGCGCTATGTCTCTGGAACGTCAAGTCAGGGCCAAGGTTAGCCCCATTTATTTCTCCTTCTACTGCACAAGTGTTTTGTGAATTGTTGTAGTGCTCATAATTATTGTGATGTGATACGAGTGAAATTGGACCGTGAATAAATCTTAAAAAATATGGCCAGACTAACGATTTCATAGATTTGCAGAAATTTTAAAAATTCACATTTTTCGAAAATTTCATCATGTTAGAAATTTAAAAAAATCCAAACACTTTATTATATTAAAATATACTGAGTTAAATTTTCGACTTTACTTAATACATGAAACGAAGGCAGTCTTCTAAGTATCATATTTGTTTAAATTTTGAACCAGTTGAGGAAGCACCACTTCATTAGGAAGAAATGTTATTTCCTTCCGGAATTATTCGATAGCAAGTTAAAATAAATGCAGAAGACAAAATAAAAGATTTTTATCAAGTTAATATACAGGTATTATTGATTGTTCGAACATGGTGTTGTAAAATGTATTGCAATTTAATAATTTAAATAAACCTGCGAATTTTGCGAACCGGGTTAACTCAATGCTATATCATGTAATAGTGGCATTTTTATCACATCATTCAAATATTAATATCTTGTTCGCTGATTAAATAAAAAGAAAATATAAATAGTTAAAATATTAATACAAAACAATTAATCGATAATCTTACTGTCGATTCTGTAAATTGTTCGTTAGATACGCATAATACGATCCAGAAAAGATGGGAGTGTCCAATATTTAAAAAATAACTTATTTCTAATATTTTTGTTGCTACCTCGAAGAAAATTACATACTTCTTCTTAATTCTAGTTGGCCGGTAAGCGCGACGCTGGTCAGGAAGCCGAAGCACAGTCCTGGATCGAGGCCATCCTCGGAGCCAAGTTCCCTCCCGGAGAACTATACGAAGATGTCCTCAAGGACGGAACCGTCCTCTGCCAGCTCATGAACAAGATCCAGCCCGGCTCCGTCAACAAGATCAACACCAGTGGAGGACAGTTCAAGTTGATGGAAAACATCAACAAGTAAGTAAAAAGTTATGTTAAAACTATTTCCTGTATCGAGTACTACCTCGAAAATTATAGAAGAGGTAAAAAATTGACACCTTTTGAAAAACTCGTAATAAGGGTCAACATAAATCATGATACACGACGGCCTAATACCATATCCTTCAATGCTAATCAGTTTGTTTCCTTCATAGCTTCCAGTTGGCCCTGAAGAACTACGGCTGCAATGACATTGACGTGTTCCAGACCGTCGACCTTTGGGACAAGAAAGACATCTCCCAAGTCACCAGCACCCTTTTCGCTCTGGGCAGACAGGTAGTTAAATTGCTCGATTTTATGCATTTACGAATATTTTTCATTGAATGAAGGACAATAATGAAAAACTAGGTTTTGCCTATTGCAGTGCTGCAATTGGTTTGTGTATTTAGAATATGTGTTGTAATGTGGATGAAGCAAGAAGTGTGTGTGTTGGAAATAATTTTTAAAACGAATATTTGGAAAAATATTTATACTCGACCTCCTACCCCTACTCCAACTCCTACTCCAACTCCTACTCCAACTCCTATTCCAACTCCTACTCCAACTCCTACTCCAACTCCTACTCCAACTCCTACTCTAACTCCTACTCCAACTCCTACTCCAACTCCTACTCCAACTCCTACTCCAACTCCTACTCCAACTCCTACTCCAACTCCTACTCCAACTCCTACTCCAACTCCTACTCCAACTCCTACTCCAACTCCTACTCAACTCCTACTTCAACTCCTACTCCAACTCCTACTCCAACTCCTACTCCAACTCCTACTCCATCTCCTACTCCAACTCCTACCCTACATCTACCCAACTCCTACCCTACATCTACCCAACTCCTACCCTACATCTACCCAACTCCTACCCTACATCTACCCAACTCCTATCCTACATCTACCCAACTCCTACCCTACATCTACCCAACTCCTACCCTACATCTACCCAACTCCTACCCTACATCTACCCAACTCCTACCTTACATCTACCCAACTCCTACCCTACATCTACCCAACTCCTACCCAACATCTACCCAACTCCTACCCTACATCTACCCAACTCCTACCCTACGACTACCACTATTAAATATTTAAAGAAAATGAAAAAAAAAAAACTTTCAATGTTAGTTTTATCTCGACAAATGGGGCCTAGGAATTTGTTGCCAAAATTTTAATTGCCCAAATCAGGTTGCGTAGGTGGCGACGCTCAGTTTGATACCCATATCGGCTACTTCTACCCCTTCCCCTACTCCTACATCTACCCCTACCCCTATCCCTACCCTATATCTTACTTACTTCTACCCTATACCTACTCTACCACTACCCGTATTGAGTATTTATAGAAAAGAAACAAAAAAATGCTTTCAATATTAGCATTTTCTCGCAAAAGAGCGCCAAGAATTGAATGCTCAAATTTTCACCGAGATGCCCGGATCCGCTACGTCAATACGCGTATTTTGTACCAATATCAGATATATTACAAAAGAAATAGAATATCAAAATGAATTATTTATAAAATATCCAGGTGTTTGATTTTCTGTGCTCCTGGGAGAAATCCATTAATTTATAATTTTATACGCAAGTTATTACCCATTTAGAAGCAAAAAAAAAATAAATATATTATGTCAATCTCGAAACACATCTGCACGCTCTTCGGATTCTGTGTATTTTGTCCATTTAAAAAAAATGGCGCTATTCAAAATAAATATTTATTAAACGGCGATTTCAGTTTCTGCAACCTATTTCTCGTACGTTGAAAAGAATCAATTCATAATATCGATATATGTAGGTACCTTAGTATTTGTCGGAAAGTTTTCAATACCTACCCAGTAATTATTTTCGAATAAATTCATCGGGAAAATGTGTTCTTTTCAGTTGCTACACTGTCTTTAAATGATGAGGGTCACTCAAATAGTTAGTACTAATTTTGAATAAAAAAAAACACGGAAAAAATACGTAAATTTTAATATCAAAATTAAAAACCGTCTGTTTTAAAATTTTTTTTTTTGAAATGTCATCGGTCGAGCATCCGCATTTCGAATTCACGAACGCCAGCGCTCTTTTCGTAATAATTATATTTTTATAACCATAAACGTAATGAGAAATCGATAAAATTCATTACATCTTTATTTTAGAAACGTGACTCGGCGAAGCGAACATTCGTTCCGACCTCCCGACTGATTTTCTGATAAAAAAACGGAAAATTAAATTTTTTATAATAAAACAGAAAATTAATTGATTATTTTTCTAGCGAACTTTTTGAGCGACCCTCCCTCACTAAAATGGCGGGTGCGAAACTCTAATGATTATTGAAAACGGTGCCAAATATCGCGAACAAATCGAACGAATCTTGCGGTTGAGAATAGAACCAACGCCGAACTCGAACGGATTTGATTTTTTTCTTGCTGAATTAACGTTAGTTCTATTTCTTGCCGACAGATGGAAATCGTTCCGTATCGTCGATACAAAATTTTCAGTAGTTTCCGGACTATAGATCACATTTTTCCCCAGATTTTTACCCCACATTTTCAACATCATATACGACATCACAACATCGTATGCGACATTCATTTTCAGTAGTTGGACCGGAAAATTGACCCTTCCGGTGTTCTAAACTCTACGGGCGGTTCGGTCTACTTTCGCGAGACAGGAGAGAAAAAAAACCGTGGGGAAAAAAGTGAAATTCGTGGTTCGCGAAAACGAACCTAGGGGTGTTTTAAATGGATAGGGCGCATGGTCGTTTTCGGCTAGCCGGCCAAGTCTGAAATGGGGAAAAGTTAGAGCATTAATATATACTAGGTTTTGCCTATTGCAGTGCTGCAATTGGTTTGTGTATTTAGAATATGTGTTGTAATGTGGATGAAGCAAGAAGTATGTGTGTTGGAAATAATTTTTAAAACGAATATTTGTAAAAATATTTATACTCAACCTCCTACCCCTACTCCAGCTCCTACTCTAACTCCTACTCCAACTCCTACTCCAACTCCTACTCCAACTCCTACTCCAACTCCTACTCCAACTCCTACTCAACTCCTACTTCAACTCCTACTCCAACTCCTACTCCAACTCCTACTCCAACTCCTACTCCAACTCCTACTCCAACTCCTACTTCAACTCCTACTCCAACTCCTACTCCAACTCCTACTCCAACTCCTACTCCAACTCCTACCCTACATCTACACAACTCCTACCCTACATCTACCCAGCTCCTACCCTACATCTACCCAACTCCTACCCTACATCTACCCAACTCCTACCCTACATCTACCCAACTCCTACCCTACGACTACCACTATTAAGTATTTAAAGAAAATGAAAAGAAAAAAAACTTTCAATGTTAGCTTTATCTCGACAAATGGGGCCTAGGAATTTGTTGCCAATTTTTTAATTGCCCAAATCTCGTTGCGTAGGTGGAGACGCTCAGTTTGATACCCATATCGGCTAAACCTACCCCTACCCCTACCCCTACCCTGCTCTTACCCCTATTCCTTCCCCGACCCCTACCCCACCCCTAGTGATTTTATTTTAATAAATGTGTTTTGCGTAATATTTTTCCTTAAAAATATGTGCCACATCTTGCAAATTGGGGCTTTGGAGCTAACTGCTAAGTTCTAGGGGAAAGTAAAAAAACAGCGCTATATAAATTTTTTCAAAAATCAGAGAAAAAATTACCGTTTTCTATCAATAAATGCATTTTTAATGATTTTTTTCGTTCACCGAATTATTTTCTCCTTGTATATTTCAAATGAATATTGCAAGTATTAATAATGGCACCGTGTCAAATCGCCTACGCATTAAAAAAAATCATAATTTTATTTCGAGAAATTCATTTTTTTTAAATATTAATAAACCTTCAAAGCAATTTTTCATACTATTCCGTTAGTTTGCTTTTAAAACTTGGGTACCTAACCGGAAATTAAATTCGAATTCTTTATTAGATAACATTCTCGCGTAGGTACTTGTAATATTGCACTTGTCTACAAACTGAAGGAATTTTCTCGAACAAAATTATCCCATAGAAAAGTGAATTAGGCGCGAAGGAATAAAATGACGGTTTTGATCAGCTTTTATAACTGTCAAAAGTTTGAACGATTATTGTGGAAGTTTTCCCACGGGTTGCTATAGATGTCTCGATTTTCAAAACTTCCTACGTGGTTTTTAAAAGCGATTATCCATTTATTTAACCTCTTCGACTCACAGAAATGAAAGATTAAGTATTTTCATGGCCGACGGCAATAGTGGAAGAAAATTTTCCGCCGAGAGATCAGGTTTATGTTTTTGTACATACTTTTTAAATATTCTCGTGGGCAATTATTTTTCTTTCACGGCAACACGTAGGGTGAGAAAGATCGCTGGAAACTCGAATGAAGATCGAGCAGCGCCACCCGGCGGGTACGAAGATTGCGTTTGAAAATAGAACCGACTCGATTGGATTTGAATTTTTCTAGTTCTCGCCGATAGATGGAACCAGTAATCGTTCAATATCTTCGATACAAATTTTTCAGTAGTTTCTAGAGATTTTTCTTAGTTCACATTTTTCCCCAGATTTTTACCCCACATTTTCAACATCATATACGACATCACAACGTCGTATGCGACATTCATTTTCAGTAGTTGTCCGGGCAAATTGACCCTCGCGGTGTTCTAAACTCTGAGGGCGGTTCGGTCTACTTTCGCCAGACAGGAAAAAAAAAACCGTGGGGAAAACAGTGAATTTCGTGTCTCGCGAAAACGAACCTTGAGGTGTTTCGAATTAAGGGGGCGCATGGTCGTTTTCGGCGAGACAGCCAAGTCTGAAAATTTTGTGCCTCGTGTCTTGCGAAAACGAACCTTGAGGTGTTTCGAATTAAGGGGGCGCATGGTCGTTTTCGGCTAGCCAGCCCCGAGTCTTAAAATTTACCCCCATAGAACAATACTATATACTAGGTTTTGCCCATTGCAGAGCTGCAATTGGTTATGAATAGTTGTGTATGTGTGTTTAAATGTGCATGAAGCAAGGAGTGTGTATGTTGAAAATAATTTTTACAACGAATATTTGGAAAAATAATTCTACTCACCCTCCTACCCCTACTCCAACTCCTACTTCAACTCCTACTCCAACTCCTACTCCAACTCCTACTCCAACTCCTACTCCAACTCCTACTCCAACTCCTACTTCAACTCCTACTCCAACTCCTACTCCAACTCCTACTCCAACTCCTACTACAACTCCTACTCCAACTCCTACTCCAACTCCTACTCCAACTCCTACTCCAACTCCTACTCCAGCTCCTACTCTAACTCCTACTCCAGCTCCTACTCCAGCTCCTACTCCAGCTCCTACTCCAGCTCCTACTCCTACTCCAACTCCTACCCCAACTCCTACTCCAACTCCTACTCCAACTCCTACTCCAACTCCTACTCCAACTCCTACTCCAACTCCTACTCCAACTCCTACCCTACATCTACCCAACTCCTACCCAACTCCTACCCTACATCTACCCAACTCCTACCCTACATCTACCCAACTCCTACCCTACATCTACCCAACTCCTACTCCAACTCCTACTCCAACTCCTACTCCAACTCCTACCCTACATCTACCCAACTCCTACCCTACATCTACCCAACTCCTACCCTACGACTACCACTATTAAGTATTTAAAGAAAATGAAAAGAAAAAAAACTTTCAATGTTAGCTTTATCTCGACAAATGGGGCCTAGGAATTTGTTGCCAAATTTTTAATTGCCCAAATCTCGTTGCGTAGGTGGAGACGCTCAGTTTGATACCCATATCGGCTAAACCTACCCCTACCCCTACCCCTACCCCTGCTCTTACCCCTATTCCTTCCCCGACCCCTACCCCACCCCTAGTGATTTTATTTTAATAAATGTGTTTTGCGTAATATTTTCCCTTAAAAATATGAGCCACATCTCGCAAAATGGGGCTTTGGAGCTAACTGCTAAGTTCAAGGGGAAAGTAAAAAAACAGCGCTATATAAATTTTTAAAAAAATCAGAGAAAAAATTGTCCCTACATCTACCCAACTCCTACCCTACGACTACCCAACTCCTACCCTACATCTACCCTACATCTACCCAACTCCTACTCTACGACTACCACGATTAAGTGTGTAAAGAAAAGAAGAAGAAAAAAACTTTCAATGTTACCTTTATTCGAGAAATGGGGCCTAGGAGTTTGTTGCAAAATTTTTAATTGCCCAAATCAGGTTGCGTAGGTGGCGACGCTCAGTTTGATACCCATATCGGCTACTTCTACCCCTTCCCCTACTCCTACATCTACCCCTACCCCTATCCCTACACTATATCTACCTTACTTCTACCCTATACCTACTCTACCACTACCCGTATTGAGTATTTATAGAAAAGAAACAAAAAAATGCTTTCAATATTAGCCTTTTCTCGCAAAAGAGCGCCAAGAATTGAATGCTCAAATTTTCACCGAGATGCCCGGATCCGCTACGTCAATACGCGTATTTTGATACCAATATCAGATATATTACAAAAGAAATAGAATATCAAAATGAATTATTTATAAAATATACAGCTGTTTGATTTTCTGTGCTCCTGGGAGAAATCCATTAATTTATAATTTTATACGCAAGTTATTACCCATTTAGAAGCAACAAAAAAATAAATATATTATGTCAATCTCGAAACAGATCTACATGCTCTTCGGATTCTGTGTATTTTGTCCATTTAAAAAAATGGCGCTATTCAAAATAAATATTTATTAAACAGCGATTTCAGTTTCTGCAACCTATTTCTCGTACGTTGAAAAGAATCAATTCATAATATCGATATATGTAGGTACCTTAGTATTTGTCGGAAAGTTTTCAGTACCTACCCAGTAATTATTTTCGAATAAATTCATCGGGAAAATGCGTTCTTTTCAGTTGCTACACTGTCTTTAAATGATGAGGGTCACTCAAATAGTTAGTACTAATTTTGAATAAAAAAAAACACGGAAAAAATACGTAAATTTTAATATCAAAATTAAAAACCGTCTGTTTTTAAAATTTTTTTTTGAAATGTCATCGGTCGAGCATCCGCATTTCGAATTCACGAACGCCAGCGCTCTTTTCGTAATAATTATATTTTTATAACCATAAACGTAAGGAGAAATCGATAAAATTCATTACATCTTTATTTTAGAAACGTGACTCGGCGAAGCGAACGTTCGTTCCGACCTCCCGACTGATTTTCTGATAAAAAAACGGAAAATTAAATTTTTTATAATAAAACAGAAAATTAATTGATTATTTTTCTAGCGAACTTTTTGAGCGACCCTCCCTCACTAAAATGGCGGGTGCGAAACTCTAATGATTATTGAAAACGGCGCCAAATATCGCGAACAAATCGAACGAATCTTGCGGTTGAGAATAGAACCAACGCCGAACTCGAACGGATTTGATTTTTTCTTACTGAATTAACGTTAGTTCTATTTCTTGCCGACAGATGGAAATCGTTCCGTATCGTCGATACAAAATTTTCAGTAGTTTCCGGACTATAGATCACATTTTTCCCCAGATTTTTACCCCACATTTTCAACATCATATACGACATCACAACGTCATATGCGACATTCATTTTCAGTAGTTGTCCGGGAAAATTGACCCTCGCGGTGTTCTAAACTCTGAGGGCGGTTCGGTCTACTTTCGCCAGACAGGAAAAAAAAAAACCGTGGGGAAAACAGTGAATTTCGTGTCTCGCGAAAACGAACCTTGAGGTGTTTCGAGTGGATAGGGCGCATGGTCGTTTTCGGCAAACCAGCCAAGTCTGAAAATTTTGTGTCTCGTGTCTCGCGAAAACGAACCTTGAGGTGTTTCGAATTAAGGGGGCGCATGGTCGTTTTCGGCTAGCCAGCCCCGAGTCTTAAAATTTACCCCCATAGAACAATACTATATATATATATACTATGTAGTATATCTGTTATTTTACAACTATATTAGGTTAGGTTAGTTAGTGTAAAGCGCACTTGAGGTGAACCTTTGCAAAACGGAGGTATAGAAATGAACTCTTATTATTGTTTTACTATTATTATTAAAAAGCTCATTCACATATAAATACGCTAAAAACATTAGTAGCTCGACACTGATAGAATAGCAGAAAATACTATACTATCTACAGTGAACTAATAGAGATACCTACTGAATTCGCTACGGTAATACAAGGTACAGGACTGATACCTTTGGAAACAGGACTCCAGTGGACCAACAGAGATACGACTTCCATAATCTTGTATGGTAAAATGATATACTTAACCGACACTTTCGGGTTAACAGAAGACACAATAACTTCACAGTGGGCTCTCAGTAATGGGTACCTACGGACACTTCGCGGGTACTTAATACAAAGTACAGTATGAGCACTATGAGCATTGGGCATACACAGCGGGGCTACAACAGGTACGCGGTGCTCAGTGCACGTACAAAGCTGAGGCAAAGGGAATTTGTTCAGTACATTCACAACTTCTCCACTTGTTCAGCAAGTGCTGGCGAATAGAGTGGAAAACTTTCATTGTTATTGCGGGCTTGATGGTGAAGATGTGAGGGATGCAGATTGCCAGACCTAATTAGCATAACTTCAAACAGGACATGCAGTTTTGGGGGTAATTTATTAACTTCTTCGAAGGCTGCACATATCTTGGAACCACGATGTATAGCAAAGTTTTGTGAAGGTTGACATCAAGTGCCCTTTACAATAACTAACTTTACCTAAAACAATTATAAAATAACAAATATACTACATGTGTGAATGCAAATTAAAAGTATGACTTAAAATATTCATGAGCAGCAGACTCCCTAACATGAACATTTTAGATATTACATAACAATTTGGTATAAGCTAAGGATGTATAACTTTAAATAATCAAATGGAAAGTAGGTACAAATAACAAAAGAGCATAAAAATATTTTTACATTATGTACATGGTGTTCATTAAATAATATATAACATTGAATAAGAAGGATACACGCGGGAAAAACCCCGCAACTAAATAAGTTATCTTTAAAAGGAAACAAAATCCTTGAATTTTGTTTTTGCGTACATGAAGTTAAATTTTATATTAAGTAAGATTTTTTTTTAACAATTTTGTTTTTAAGACCTGCTGAATTCTGTTGGGTATAGATGATTTTTTTTTAAACTATCGTGCTTTCGAATCAAGTTTTATTATGTGTTGAATACCTTTTTAAATTGTATCAAAGGATATTTGTTAATAATTTACTGAAATTACCATAAATTAAGCAGATTTTATATTACGCCCTGTAAACACAAAATTACCATAACTTCAGCATATTTTACATTACGCCCTGTAAACACAAAATTACCATAACTTCAGCACGTTTTACATTACGCCCTGTAAACACAAAATTACCATAACTTCAGCATATTTTACATTACGCCCTCTAAACACAAAATTACGTTGTATGCTTTAAACTTTTGTGTTTGTATTTTAGATTAATATTTTTTTGTGTAGTTATATAGAGGTGATATGTAATAAGAGGGACACAATCTATAAAACGAAACAATATAACAGTAAGACAGAGATACGCTTACATATAATAGAATGGGACAAAAGATATAAAAGAAAGAGAAAAAACATCAAAAGAAAGAACAGAAAGTCTGATATGAGAAATTAAGACAAAAATATTCTTAATAATCTACATAATTTATCATAAAATCCCATCTTTGATGGGACTTTAAGATTTCCTCCTTTGACATTCTGTCTCCTTTTTTTATGTGTTGTACCATTATATTACATGTAAGCATTTATATATCTCACTGTTCCGTGGTTTCTTTTTAGATTTTGTCTCTTTCTTATTTTATTTGTATATCTCACCTATATATAAACTCACTCTTTGTATTTTAGTTTAGTTTTAAATTTTACTTTGACGAAGCTTGGGATAATCAAACCCGTTGGTAAAAATTTTAAAAATAGTGGTATATAACAAAGTGTTATTAAATAATAAATTAATTATAAATTACTTTGTAATCACCACTTTAGTAATATATACATATCAACATGTTTCAAAAGCGAAGCTTTCCTCATCAGGAATATACAGAATACAAAAATAATTACGTCTAACTACAAACTAATTGCTTTCTATGAAAACAACATAATAATTGGTACGATGGGACCTCGACAACTTTTCATTCGAAGTGCAACGGTTCTAATTATTATAAGTTTAATTATTTTAAAACGTGTTGTGTACAATTTTTTTTAAAACAATCTGATTTTATGTGATACTCCATATCAAAAAATCGTCTACTAGCTAGACGCCTGCTAGAGGCCTAATAGTAGGCCAACAAACCCCGGGACGCAAATAATTGTCGTCAAGCAATTTTCATACAATTACAGGTAACTTCCATTGAAAGAGATTTATAAAACATTTTTTTCACAATCGAATAAATGCGGGATTTTCCGTATTCTTTTCATCTTTTCATTTGTGGTGCTAAGTAAGTAAAACTTTCCAAATGCGGTACTATATGTAAATTTTTAATTTGTTTTCTCGAGCGATGGGGTAAAATTCAGATGGCCATTTCAGAGTAGTGTTGTTTTGAAAATGGTTTTCATCCGAGTCTAATTTCAAAAAGTAGTATTTTCATATATTTTTTCTACTGATGTTGTATTGTACAAAAAAAAACTTTCATTAAAAAAACCATTTCATTATATATACATATATTAGAGGGTATGAAAATGTGTTCAGGTTTGGTGTAGTTTATCAAGTTCGAATATGAATCATGTGCATATTTTAACGCGGCATCACGTTCACGAGTCAAATGCATTGTACATATAGTTTGTTATTACAGATCTATGAACCGGTGAATGCAATTTGTTAGCCATAAGAAGTGATAATAGATTATGTATAGTTAGTGATAAGATAGAGCATTTGAAAAGACATCTGTACAGCGCTCTAGAGGTGATTTTTTCACAAACAACGGCGATATATAAATCATCAAAATATTATAGTCAATATCTGAGTTGGCATAGCGTCTGGGTTCTACCCAGGCGTCGTGAGTTTAATTCCTCGGCTGAAAGTCCTCCATTACGACACAAGCAACATATTCCGCTTACTGTGATGGTAGTAGTAGATTAAAAAATATTGTCAGGTTATTCGTAACCTGGGAATGTTTGTCTTCTTTTTTTAAAATAAATACACATATTTGAAAATTTCTACTTTATTATCATCTTCGACTGATTGTTATGGCCAACTCAATAAGCGAGCGTACAAGTCCCTTCTCGAAGGTAAAATATTTTTCAGAAAAACGTAGATTTTTTTAGTGCCTCTTATTTCGTATGGTTCGTTTATCTTAGGGTAGGCACAGCTTTTCAGCCTTTATGAACTGCGCGCCACATGTGTTCAGTCTTTAAATGTAAGTTTCTTCCTAAAAATGTATCAGATATCGTCACTTCATTCCATAATGAAACACCCTTTAAAAATAATATAGAACGAATAAAAAAAAAATATTTTTAGATTTCTCAAATTTACCAAAAGTTTAAAATGAATTACAATCAAAAGTACGCGATTTTTTTCTCTGCAAAAATAATCAATTAGTGGGAAAAATGGTAGTAAAGGGATTTTTTTCTTTTTTATATAGTGGAACAGGTTGGTATTATGAACAGAATTGTGAATGGGGAAATTGACGAAAAAAGAAGTCCTGTACAATATGTCACGATCAAGTTACCGATTTAACCACTTGTTTCGGGTCAACAGTCTGAATACTAGAAGGGTGCCTATGTATGACACAATATATGAATGTGAATGAAGCGAAGAATGTGTCGAGATAATAGTAGAGATAGAGTTGTGTGGCGGTCTATCCTCTCTGACTACCAATTCGGAGAAACGGCGTAATGGTTAGTTAGTTAGTTTTTTTTTCTCCGAAGAAAAAATAACAAATTAGAAAATTTCAATAATAAACTGATATTTTTTTCTAAAATTAAACTTTCAGTGGTTTTTGATGGTTAAAGTCAAGACTAATCGGTTTTTATTTCAATTTTGTTTTCTGACATGATTTTATCACACTTTTCTTGTCGATAATAGTTTACGGCAAAAACACAAAGAAAATCAATGATATGTTTAATTGAACCTTAACTTAAAAGTAAATATGAAAAAACTAAATTCAAAACATATCTAAAAAATAAGGTAGGTATCTACTTGTGTTTTCGATTTTCAAAATATTCTACCCAAACAAACCTTTTTCTTCTGAATATGTAATCTATGACTATCCAGAGTGGTATATCTATGGACTAACTTCAATACAACATGATGGTTCAATGTTTTTCATACTAATTTTAAAACATTATAGCAACAGTTTTAGATATTGGATTTCATTTAAACCATGCCGGCATTGATATGTGCTATTTTTACCGAAACCGGTGTAATTTTCGAGAAAATCGGGGACACACAGAAAAATATCCCTTTTATATATCGAGATATGATAGATAGGGGACGCCTGAGGAAGACATGGTACGATCAAGTGAATAAAATACTTGAGTTGGTCATGTCAAGAGTCAGAATAACCGAAGATAATGTTTGATACCATGTATGAATGTGAAAGAAGAAAGGAGTGTATGACAAAATACAGTTTGTGGCAGTATAACCGCTCCGCCTTCCTCTGCGGGGAAACAACGTGATGGTTAATTAGTTATAATTGAATGCAGACATTTTCTTTACAAAACTCATCAACGATATCTGCATAATGATTACCTACTGGTTATTAATATCTTTCACAACCGAAAAGCGGTTTAATTGATAATTTGTACCACTGTACCAAAATCGTTAACATAAGCATAATTATTACAAAACAAACGCTGCAGCAAATTCACCAATTTTCCGTGTTCCTCAGACATTTAATAATCTTTATCCAAACCTAAATCTCGATATATTTTTGACTCCCTACCGTCATTTCAGAAAAATATTATCGTAATATTAATGCGCAATCACAATTTTCCACTATTCGGACATATAGGTACACATACACGCTCTTTCTCTCTCTCTCTCTCTCTCACACACACACAGACACAGTACACATGCAATTATATACTATACATTTTTTTCAAATACATTTTTATCTTTACTATGTATCATTCCCTAGCACCGTACTAACCCCGCCTGGTAAAACGTATATAACCATTTACTAGATATTACACATGTCGTTTGTACCGATCCTTGTAATAATTTTCTAAAACCTTGTAATTTGTACACCACTCATTTTATACATGTGCTGTTTATTTCGTAAAACAAAAATTAAAAAGTAAAAATAAAATATAATAAAAAAATTTAAAATTTTCATAAATTTAAAAAAAAAATTAAAATTTTCATAAATTTAAAAAAAAAATTAAAATAAAAAAAAATTCTAAAATTAAAATTTGGCTGCAACTTCTATGATTCTTTTGAAAAATCCTTGCAGTTTCCACGAGTATGTTCAGAAATCATGAAAAATCAATAGACTCGAGGAATATTCATTAACGTATGTATAAGAGACGTACGCAAAGTACTTTATCCTGATCTTATTTATAGTAAAAAATATTAAAGAAATTTTCCTCTCCAGTGACTTTAAAAAAAATTAACAACAATAAACGTTCACATGCTGTCAATGGTCACTCAGTCGAGTAACCCCCAACCCCTAGCTCGACCCTAACTCTTAAATACCTTCTGATTTTTTATGTTTTTTTATTTAACCAGAAGTTCATTTACATTTTTTACTCCATTAAGAATCGCTTCTTAAAGTAAGTCAAGTCACTTAACGCCTGTACATATCAATAACCCTGGAAAAGAAGTATTTTACTAAAAACGTAATAAAAGGTAAAGTTCAAGGAAGGTATTATTTAAAACCCACCTGAATGCGAATAGCCATGTCATACATTGAATCCACTGTTATATAGTCAGCAGGTTAAGCAGAAAGGTTAAAGTTATATTTACACCAGCCCACATATTGATATTTTAAATGAGACGCAAGAAAAAATTACAAAAAGGGTGGCCAATGCGGCGATTTTGCAGAAAAGGAGTAAGAAGATAAATGTTTGATGTTATCAAATAAAATATTCAATTTATTGGAAAAACTTATTGAAGCTTATAAACCTCATTGTATTATTTAATCAGTGAAGAAGATAATATTAACAAATCTCAAATGAAACATGACACCGAAAAGACAGAATAATAGGTATTATTCGAATCTGAGAATCGAACCCAGCACCTCTGTCTTACCGGGACAACTTTCTACCACTGAACTAATGATTGTCATTTTTATCGATATAACGCTTCAATTTTAAGACTTACCAATATTATCCTCAATTAAATTCCTTATTATTCTCTACTATGTTTTTGCATGACTGCAAAGTTCTACCCGGATATATTTGCAATCTAAATAGTGTCTCGGATATACTTATCCAATTTTAATTTATATGAGACATCTTTTGACTTTTTCTAGTCTAGAAAGTATTTTCAATTTATTTATTGTAACAGCTTACAAACCTCATAATATTTAACGTTGTCCCGGTAAGACAGACGTTTTGGGTTCGATTCCCAGATGCGACTAACACTTTTTTTGTGTCTTTTTTCGATTTGATATTTTATTTGAAATGTGTTCATATGATCATTTTCAATGATTAAATAAAATGTTTATAACTAATTAGTCTTATTTGATTAGCCACTAATGACGATAATTATTTTGTTTTCAAAGTTTTCGTAATTATTTATCTATTCATTGTTTTTGTGTTTAATTCGTAGAACTCCATTTAATTTTTTAAAAATTTAATGTAAATCAAATTTAATAATGTTATTATTAAGTTCTGCAAGTATTTTCAGTTGTTATTATTGTGACAGCTGCTTCGGCGTAAGGCCATTTTCAAACTATCTGAAGATAATATTATATGTACGTTCATTTTGAAAACCTTATTTATATTATATAGGAATTACATAATATCCTCATCTTTTCTATCTTACTAGTATTAAGATAGAAAAGATAAAGGGTATTATATATATTTATATATTACTTATGGTTTGATTTACTTAACTGAATTTATGTTGTATTATAATTTCTTCAAACGATTGGTATTCACTTTGTGGCGTCATAATTAATAAATGAATTTAAAAATATACTTTCTATTGACCACTTTATAACCATACATAGATTTCTACACGTTTTAAAAGTGATCTTTCTCCATCAGGAAGATATGAATTTTAAAAATAATAATTTCAAGTAAAGACATATGATAAAAATTAGAACACAATAATGTAAGAATAGACATATTATAAACTTAAAAAAATTGATTAAAGTAGGTAAATAATTTAAAAATATATTTTTAGTTTCTTCAGGTTGAATGTCTAGTTCTACGGGTTAAGATGATATCAATTACACAAATGTTAGACAAATTTGCCATTACATCTTTCATCAGTAGGAAATCTCAACACAACCGGTTAACGTAATATGATGAAAACTTCTTACTTCCTTTAGTGTGGCGAATATGGCATTGAAGCAGTAATAATATCCCACTTTACCTATTTGGCGCCTTGAATGCAATACTGCTACAGCGTAATTCGGCCGTGTGATGCGCTAGTAATATTTAGAAAACCCTTCTCGTGGAAGCGGCCCCCTTGCGCTATCGCACTGCCATGTCAAAGAGCGTAGCACGAGGGCTCTGCTTGCTATAGAGCTGCTTACTTTGGCATTGTCAATCCAAGCTTGCTGCTTATCCTCGTATTAAGGAACTTACGACGCCTAACCCAATCTCACCGCATCATCACCATTACCTGATATGAACACAGATATTATTTTTAATGTTCAACGAGAATATTTAAAATACATTTTGAAAATACATTCTTGACTTGAAAAGTCAATAGGAAAAAAAATCAAATATGGATATCCGATACACTATCTAGGTTTTAAATATACTCGTATTATGGTGGAACATTGCAATCAAATAGAAGATAGCATCCTAAAGTATTTTTAGAATTATTTGAGGACAATATTGATAATTCTTAAATTAAAATGTTAAAGCGATAAAAAATACGTAAATATTTGTTTCAATACCTCAATTGGTAGAGTCGCCAGTTCCAGTAAGACTTAAATAGGTTAATTAATTGGTGTACTCTTAACAGACGTTATCTTAACATAAATAATTGTTGTTTCACAAAATAAGTCAGCCAATTATTTATCCATATAAACTTACTAACTTAACCCTTACCTCTCTCGATGAAATTAATGACCTGTGCATAATTTTTTACTCTGAATTAAACTTTATATCCCTTATAAATGGAATTAAAAATAACGAAATGAAAACGCCTGGCTACGTTCTTCGAAATTCCAGGGGATTTAGGAATATTTTAACCCTGAAAACTTTGTATGCATTTATAGTTCGTAATCAAGTAGAATATAACTCCTCGATCTGGTCTCCCCATTTTAAAGTACATTCAAATTAAATTCAACATAAATTTATACGACACACTAATTATAACTCGGTATTCCTATTGAAAGCATTAACTATAACTACTTGATGAAATATCTAAATTTACTAAATCTCTCGGGTCGAAGAATTACTTCCAACTTGATATTTATGTTAAAAATATAACAGAGTAAATTTAAATATATTATCTAAGTCAGTTGGAGTAAAAATACACATCAGATTTTTAACGAGTATAGGTTTTTCATTTTTTTCACTTGATTAATACTAACCATACTTTTAATAGAAATACGAGTACAGAAGTACAAGTAATACATAAAGTAGATTTGCACCTTAATAACATAGACGCATTAGAAATATAAAAAATCAAATGAAAATATTAATTACAAAATTTTAATTGAACAATTAGATTTAACCAAAAGTCCAATTTTAAGAATATTCTCTTTCTTTCCCTCCCCTTCCTCTTGTCCTCTACCTACCTTGTGCTCTCTCCTGTTATACTGTCTCTTTCTTTCACTGTCTTTATTGTGATATATCTCTGTATAGTAATTTAGTTTATATGTGTATATTCCTGATGAAGGTTATGGTCTACCGGAACCAGTCAATAATGCATAAATATGTATAAAATAGGGTGGATTAAAACCACAAAAATCTTTCATTTAAATTACAATCTCAAACCACAATGTGATTTCTTTAGTCGATAACAAATAGATATTATGGTTGGTGCTTATACATACTAGTACTGTCTTTAAGTAAATATGATATTTTTCAATTTATTTATATCTAGTCGTTCTAAATTTCTATGACTTCTTCAATTTATTATTTCTTAGCTCTCGGGGTAATGTCCCACATCCACCTTATTAACAACGCACCCATCATCTGCCGGAGAACCTAAAATATCGTCAGACCTCGAATGAATTGTTTAAAGACTGCCGTTGAATTTAAGTGCGGCTTTTCTTCCATATTTAAAGAAAAACTCATTTCTTTACTCTGCCGGTAACCTGCAATAATCGCAATAACCACAAACAAAACAAAAAGAAACTCCTGCTAGATTGTAGGTCACTCAACGGAATTGACTCCGGCTCTTACTTATCAGAACTGTGTATTCCTAAAAATAACAATTCACGGCAGGCCACCCTTAGGTCAGCAGCGTCATGATCTATCGGGAGAAAATGATTTTTTTTTGTTTGCCTTTGAACCTTTGAAAACCTTTGTTAATTTTTTCCACTTATTTATTTTCGACCGGACCGGTTTCACCCTATCACGGGCTTCGTCATACTGATGCAATTAAAACTAAATCTATGGTATATATAGGATCGATGTTGGGAGTGAGTTCCCCTTGCTTTCTAATATTGTTTTTATTTATGACTTGAAATTTGTTTTATTGCTGACGGTACTGTTTACTATTATGTTACTACTTTCGGGTTGGTTTATTACCCTCTGTAAGACGGATTACATTGTGTTTATTTACTGAATCAATAGGTTTTTTTAAATTATATAAAGTAAATCGTATCAGCTTTTATTTGAACAGATCTTTCTGGTTTTCTTATTTCCCTGTGATTTCCGTCTTGTTTGCTAAGATGAATTTTATAATAGTTTTTGTCCTATAGTTACATGAACTACTAGTTATCTATCGGGAGGTTGAAGGAACCAAAGCGTACACCTAATACTAAGTACGGTGATTGTGCTTTCGGAGTATCAGGACCTAAAACCTCGAATTAAACGCCGCATGACTTTGGAATTATCAGACTCCATTAAATTCAGAACTAAACTTAAAATCCATAATTTCATACAATCGTATTCATAAATTGAAAAAATGCACACGTAAATTGCTTAGCTAGGCTAGCTAGTTAGTGCTTACATAAAGCCACTTACAGAATATTTTTTTATAAAAAACACGCATTGGTGCGTAAATGCGTTCACAGTCAGCAACACTGTAAATAACTAAATGTGTGAAAAAAAAATTCCATTAAAAACGATTTCTAAAGTAATTTATTTTTATTTACAAGTGTAAAATTTCAAATAAATACCAACTCTTCTTGGGCCATCAATCTAATAAAAGTAACATCAATAGAAAAGGAGAATAAAATAGCAACTGTAAAAATCATATCATCTCTAAGCTTAAATTTTCTAATAAAACTGTGTTCATCTGAAGCGACCTGCCAGGTAAGTATGTTTTTCAGTATCTATTTGTACATAGTTAGATAAAGAATAGGAAGTAATATTTGTGCATCGCCCTTGAGGTGATTCTTCACAAAAAAAGGCGTTATACAAATTGTCCAATTATTATAATTATTATTAAAAACATGTAACTATTTTTAGATTACGTCACCTGCTTAGCTCCTGGTACAGAGCGTTGCCTTGAAACAGGTAACATTATCTTGTCATCATGCTACTTCGAATGCTGCCTTCTTGAATAGCCTCCGCAATTGTGCAAACGATGTAGACTACCTACAAGTGGAGCAAATTGTAAGGAATATTGATGTTTTATTCAAACTACATATTTGTATGTCTAGAGCAAATATGCTCCTTGCTTATTAACGACTTGAAGTTCCATTATTGACTCACTCAGTATGTATGGAAACAACTTGTAAATATCACGATGATTTTGCTGTTCGAACTACTGTTTGTATTGTGCTTACTTAAACATATACTCAATACGCTGTAGGTATGTACTTAACCTTCTGTAGTTACTAAATAACCTTGTTTGTGTTGGAAAATAATATTGTTCGACATTAACAAGTTAATGCGTGCGACGGTGATTTACTTTGGTGATAATGTGTTAATAAATTTCGGTCCACACGATATTTTCGATTTATAGCTTTTATTACAAAAAAAACTCACCTTTCAAGTAAATAATGTCATAGGGTTCTTGTCCCATTCTTTTTTCAGAACCTTGAAGGTTCGTGGCTAATTTTAGGGTCGTTTATGGACAGTTGGATAGTACTCGTATGTACCTAACTCTTTTATATAAATTCCACAGAAGAGTCTAACTTCTAGAAGGGGAGTCTAAAAATGTTTGGAAGGGGAAAGAACTGAAACATGTTAAAAGCTTCTTCGAAGAACGCAATAGTTCGATTCTAATTTTTCCTTAAAAAAAATAACCAAAGCAATGCAATAAATTAGTTATTACTTAATAGTTAAACGGCACAATTTTCATCATGATGAAGGAATAATAATAATAATAATAGTTGGATGATTTGTATAGCGCCGTTTTTGTGAAAAATCACTTCAAGGTCGCTCTACAAATATTTCTTAACTAATTATGTACAAACAGATACAGAAAAACATACTTACCTGGCAGGTCGCTTCAGATGAACACAGTTTTATTATAAAAAAATATTTATAGAGATGATAGTTTTACATGGTTATTTGTTGCTCCTTTTCTATTGATATTACATTTATTAGATGATTGGTGGCACAAGAAGAGTTGGTATTTATTGAATTGTTGGTATTAATTTTTAGGACTGGAAGTATTCATAAAATGAATTTTAGGACACGAAAATATCTATAAAATTACCTTAAAAAGCGTAAGAAGCTTTTAATAAATATTAACGTTTTTTTAATTTATTTTACACTTTGGTTATTTACAGTGTTGCGGGCTGTGGACGCATTTGCACACCGATGCGTGAATTTTTAATTTTTTTATTTATTTAATGACTTTAGGTAAGTACTAACCGGCTAGCCTAACTAAGCAATTTACAGGTGAATTTCTTCAATTTATGGATACGATTGTTTGAAAAGATGTGTTTTAAGTTTAGTTATGAATTCTGTTGAGTCAAAGAAAGACTCTTCTGAAACAGGTTGATGTCAAAAAACAAATTGTTTCTAGGCTAATTATGAAAAACCACACTGTAAGTGCTGTTGTCGTTAGTTTCAACTAGTTATACGATATAGTTCTACTGTTTTAATATTAATACTTACTTTTTAAAATTACTTATTCTATATTCGTATGCTTGTAGTTAACTGAAAAATGCAATTATTGTTTAAGGTATATTTGTACCATTGACATTAAATAAATATAATATTGGTGAACTAAGCTCCTGCTGACAAGATGTTTGCAGTAGAATAGCGAGAAAAAAAATTAAAACTAAACAGTTAATAAAAATATTGAAAACTTGGCTGGCTGAAAGTAACGCTTTATATTAAATAATTAGGATATATTATTTTATGTACGAGTTATCGTTGTCGTTAATGTTTCATTTTAACTTTTTTAAATTTTATAGAATTATTTTTGAGTGAGATTCTTAACAAATATTTATGTTTCAAGTTTCTTACATATGTTTTTTTTTTTTAAATTTAAAATTGATATATATGTTTTACCTTAACTGTAAAGTTAGGGTAAGGTTTTGAATAACAGGCTTCCGTTATAAAAACTACTAAAAAATAGTTTGTCGGGACTTTGTGCCTCATATTTTTGTAAAATATCTTAAATTAATAAATAAAAAAGTACAAATTTCAATACGAAAATTTTTCAAATTTTTCTTTTCTCTGCATCACAAAACATTAAAAGTGCAGTGTTTCGCATCTTATCTACCTACAAATATATTTTTAAAAGCCAAATTTCTTCTCTCCAAAGTACAATAATTTAGAAAACGTGAAGAAGCCACCGCCTGTAACATTATTCAAATGGCTCATTTTCACGTTGACTACATATTCTTAGTACGTTGTTCGAAAAACGGTGTTCCTGCTATTACTGCAAATTCCGTCGGATTCTCAACATTCAGTGAACGATTAAAGAAGTTAACAAAAAAATGAACTAAAAGTATAAAAAGCGTTAATAGTCTATTAAATATTATTAATAATAAATTTCTTTTTAAAAATAGTTATCACTTAAATATATTTTCTCATTAGTAACTAACTAACTAACCATCACGCCATTTCTCCGCAGGGGTAGGCAGAGAGGACGGACCGCCAAACAACTCGATCTTGGCATACACTTCTTGCTTCATTCACTTTCATACAACGTCTTATACATTCTCTTCTGTTATTCCGACTTCTGACATGGACCGACTCAAGTATTTGATTCACTTGATCGTGCCATGTCTTCCTCGGACGTCCCAGGCTTCTTCTTCCATTCACAATCGCGTCATTTATTCTCCTTACCCTCCTCTCTTCGTTCATTCGCTCTACATGCCCAAACCTTCTATGCGTCCCTTTCTTGATCTTGCTCACTACGCTTACATCAGCCTTGCATTCTTTACAAATTTCAACATTTTTCATACATGGTTTTAACACACATTCGTCTCAGAGATCTCATTTCTACGGCATTCAGTCCACTTTCGTCTTACCTCTGCCAGTTCAATGCCTCACTGCCATACGTCAGGGTTGGTATCAGCACTCCATTGTGGACTGCTAGCTTCGCTTCTTTGGACAACATGTAGATATGTGTATATTAATAAAGTGGCGAATACAAAATAGTTTTAAATTCATTTATCAATAAATACGCCACAAAGTGAATACCAATCTTTTGAAGAAATTGTAAAGTAATTATTATTAATTTAATTATAAAAATTAAGTATTTTGTTTAGCCAAAGCTCTGCCTAGTTAACAAAATTATTTTACATCGTCTACTTCGCTTCCGTCTAAACTGATCTTTAGTTAATTACTATTTCATGAAAACTGCTAATTTTAATCAGAACCCGATTAATTATTTCTACAACATAACGAGCCTACCTGTTCCGACTTCGTGTGGTATTTTAGTACGGCGATTAAACTCACATACCTGTACATTGCGAATTTTACAGTGTTATTTGGGATTATAATTGGCTTACAGCAGCCAGCAACCATCCTACCGCTGTGTTTACTTCCGCTGTGTTTGCCGTGTAAATTGCATACATATTCATTCACTTAATACTCTCCGTAATAATGATGCTAAATGTTTAGCATACTCAAAGCAAGACTACCCCAAAATTCTCATAAGGGAAAATTGAGTATGTTTCTCGATCCCCTGTGTACCGGTTAGTTTATTTGAATGACAAACTTAACGTAGAAAATATTAAATGAAAAAAAATTTACGTAAAAAATATAATTAAAAGGATTTTTTCCTCAGTTAAGGAGTGCAAGGTTTCTAAATTTTATGATATATTTCATGATACACACATACTTTAAAAGGAACGGTTTTGCGGCCTGTTTCATACAAAACTTAATTTTTGGATTCGAGGCCAAAATACTCACTTAACCTAATTGTCTTTTTTTTCATCAAAAAGTATAGTAAGTATTTACTATGGATGAGAAGTAATTTATTTATTTTTGATTTACATTATGAAATATACAGGGTCTGTCTCAAAAGTACTGAGTAAAAAATTCCTGACTGCGCTAGAAGGGGTAGCGGGATGCACCGAGTTGTGGGGATGGTAGGGGGAAGTCGCACTACCAAACGCGCCGCTGCTTAATCCTCTCCGAGCAACGGTAAAGCCAGCACAGTGATCCGCACAAAGTGTGTTTTCTCGTTGCGCCGGAAATCAAGATGCAACATTTGCTGGAGTAGCGGGCAGACATAAAATTCTGCATTTGGCTGAAAGAAACCGGTATCGCGACCCTGGCCATGATTCAGGAATCCTTCGGAGATGAAACCATGTCACAGGTAACAGTTTACGAGTGGAACAAACAATTCCTAAACCGCCGGGAATCAATTGAAGACGATGTGCGCGTTGGACGACCGTCAACTTCCAAAACTAATGACAATGTCACAAAAATGAGGAAAGTGTGACAGTCGGATCGTTGTCTCAGTGTCCACTTAATAGCGGAGAAGTGTAACATGACAAAGAAACGGTTGAGCGAAAGGATTCGCCGCGTTCGAAGGGAGATCGCCAACACCTGGATTTTGCATCACGACAATGCCCCCATACACTCAGCTCTCGTCATCCAGGAGTTCCTCGTTAAGCAAGGTGACACTGCCGCAACCGCCGTAGAGTCCCGACATAGCTCCACCGGACTTCTTTTTGTTCCCCCGCATCAAGCGAAGCCTAAAGGGACGCCATTTGGAGACGTTGGATGGGGTGAAAATCACTTCGACCCAGTGACTTAAAGGGGTTCCGTCTTCTGCCTTCCAGGGTGCCTTTCATGATTGGAAGAAATGCTACAAAAAGTAAATTGACTCCCAATGGGGGTATTTGAAGAATTATTAAATGTTTGTACGTTCCCAAATACTTTTGATACTTTTGCGACAGACCCTGTAGGCCATTAAAGAAATTGTTTTTTTCGCGATTTTAGAGGCACCTTTAACAATTATTTGGGGGCTAACGGTGATTTAAAAAAAGTTTTATCCCATTAAATTTGAAAATATAATAAAATTTCAAATTAGAAATGAAAATAAAAGTTATGATGGAATTTAAATTAATTTAAAAACCACCAATTTACATTGGAACACAAATTTGCCGTACATCATTTAAAATTACGATCCGTAAAAACGTTTTTTTTTTTAAATGTTTTTTTTTATTTATTTTTATTTACGTAATCATATTTACATAACAAATACAATAATTTAAAAAAATATATAATAAACCTGCAAATAATTTTCTAAGTTACCTCTAAAATTATGATTTTTTTTGTCCATGGCATAAACTTCATAATTTAAAAAAAAAAAAAATAAAATACTTCTCATCCGTACTAGATACTTACTAAACCTTTAATTTAAAAAAATAATCATTCAGTTTGGATAGATATTTTGGCATCAATTCGAAAATTAAGTTATGTATGAAACAGGCACCGCTGCCGTTCCTCTTAAGTAGTCAATAACAATAAAAATAACCGTCAATAACACAGTATTATTAACATTCGGATAGTAAATATATATACAACGTAGCATTTGACAACAACGTCACGAACCCACAGAAGACCCCTGCCTCGGTCAAAAAATCCGACGAAATTAAAAATATTCTTAAGTTGAATCGAACACCCTAGAATATCATAATACCAACAGCTTCTGACATTTTATGGCAACATAACTACACATTTTTTGTATGATATGTATTCTTAATAAATTATATAAAATGAAAATTTATAAAATTAATATTAGCTAACCTTCTTTTTACGACTTCCCTGCTTTTTTATGATACACGTACAAATAATCAAGAGCCTATTAATTTAATACTAATAGTTATAAGTCTCGCCACTCGCGCTCAGTCTGCTGGTTTAGAATGGGAGTAAAATATTTGTTTAATAACTTTTGAGAAATTTTCTAAAATCGTTATTTTTATAATTCTTCTGACAAAACTATTTTTTTAATTTTGTTTACATGTGTTTTAAATAATAAACATAGTTTTCTATTCTCGAAGCCATGCAGGGGTAGTGCAATGCAATACGTTCCATAGGTGATAATAAAACAAATAAAATAATAACAGTAGGTACGTAAAATAAGAGAAAGAAAAAAAGAAAAGAAAAACATAGAAAAAGATTATTCAGTAAAATAAGTTCATTCACTAAGAGAGAAAAAAATTAACAAGTTTAGGGTAGTTATTTGAGGTCTCTCGTCTCCAAAGAGCCATCAAGGGAGACTCTATCCATACAGCCGTGGCAGTAATGACGGTATTCTTAAATTGGCGTATTCTGTACCATAGGTTTCCCATGTGGTGGCGGAGAAGTGCCCTGAAAGAGTGGACTCGTCCGTTCAGGAACATTTCTGTAAATTAAATTGCTTTAATGAGGTGATTTAAATATTTATATCTATTTAAAGCATATAATAACAACAACAAAATCATGATAAGAATAGTGACATGTTAAGCCAAAAGACGAATAAAAAAAAAAATTCTCACAATTAATAAAATATATGTTTTATTCCCTTTCTAAACCACCGGCCCGAGCGCGACAAGCGAGCAGCGAAGCGTATTTATAACTATTAGCATAAACCTAATAGCCTCTTTATTATATTATATATTTATTTTTATAAATAATAATGCAGTTATGTCATGTGTACATTACCTAACACTGATTTTATTATTTTTCGATTTATATCATATATTAAAAATATATTTCACAGAAAATTTATAAAAAAAAAAAAAGTTCATTCATCCCAGGTTGCTAGAGGCGCTAACGGAGCCTGTTTCCGTCTTAATGTATTTAAAATTTCAGAACCAGGGCGTATTATCATCTAGGATGTTTGTTTGAACACAGTTAATTCAGATTCAAAACAATCCTCAATAATGGTCAGGCCTCCAGTCCCTCCGCTTTTTCTTTACGTTTTCCCCACTTTCGTGCAATACCTTACACCTGGCAAATTTTCCGATTATTAGGATTGCTGTAGTCCTACTCGCTTCGGTTAGGGGAACTCACAAATGGTATCCACATTGAAAGTTTTATTAATGGTAATGACTGTTTCTTATATAATTTCTTCAAAAGATTGGATATCACTTCGTGGCGTCATTATTAATATACGAATTTAAAATTATTTTATATTCACCACTTTATTAATATACACGTATCCACATATTTCGAAAACGATACATTTTTCACGAGGAATATATAGAATACTAAAAAATAATAATGTCAAGTATAGTAAAATGATAAATGTAGAACACACTAATACAAGAATAGATAAATTATAAACATAAACAAAAATTGATTAAAGTAGGTAAGTAAATGATCAAAAATGATAGTAAAAAAATTATTGTAAATCATTGAATAACAAATTCACATTACAAATTAAAAATATTAATATATGTATTTGTATACACATATTTTTTTTATTATTAATATTGATATGAAAATAAATTCAAGAGAAAGATATTTTAATTTTTTTTGTTGTTCATTAATTAAATTTAATTCACGATTAACGCTTTTTCTGATTTCTATAATTTCAAAATTGTTTAATTGCTAACCGTTCGTATTTGTATATAAAATTTAAAACCTTTATTTACATAGAAAGAATGATTGGTTTCCAAAATATGATTTGCAACTTCAGCATAATTGTTATTATTTAAACATCTTAAGTTGTTTCTCAGTTCAATACATGTGACATTATAAAAACAACGATGAATATGATAACCGCAACGGCATCGTTTAGAGTTTCTTCACATTATTCTTTACGTCAAAATACCATTATTATATTCTTATTCTTCGGCCAACAATTTTTAACTCATGAAAAACTCATTACACTAATGAAAAATATTGTCTAAGTGTCAATTTAATAACTCGTTTATGTCCAAATTATTTTACCCTTATCAATGTTCTTGCAATTTTGTATAAAAGCAAATTAACTATATAGTTGCAGAAAGAATATCCACGTAACTAGTATCTAGGTTGCCATACTTCTGAGATATAACCAGATACTGTATCTGGTGCAAACCTTTCTTAAAATGGAGCACTGAATCAATTTTCCCGCTTGTGCTCATCTGACCCGCTGTTACTGAAATCAATATTGTCTCACTTAAATCTTATACAATCTATGACCTACAATCTCTCTCCTTCCCTCCATTGCTGGCAACAGAAACACCGTTAAAATGACGTTTTCTTTTTAATCTAGTGTCAGTAATCAGTAGTTACAACTCTCTTTAAAAAATGTTGTTTTATAATTTCTTCAAAAGATTGATATAATTTTGTGGCGTCATTATTAAATAAAGAATTAAAAATTACTTGGTATTCAATACTTTATAATTGTACAATTATCAACATGTATTCCATATATTCCTGAAGAAGAAAGCATCGCTTTCGAAAAATGTTGATATGTAATTAATAAAGTTGTGAATACAAAGTAATTTTTCATCAGGAATATAAAGAATACTAAAAAATAATAATGTCAAGTATAGACAAATGATGAACATAGACGTAAGAATAGACAAATTATAAAAATAAACAAAAATTGATTGAAATAGCTAAGTAATTAATCAAAAATGTTAATAAAAAATTATTATAAAACATTGAAGAACAAATTTTTGTAAGAAATTTAAAAAAAATAGTATTATTAATATTAATATGAAAATAAATTCAAAACAGACCGCTATTTCAAAAAAATATTTGATTATTAATTATATTTAATTGACTGTTAACACTTTTTCTAATTTCTAAAATTTCAAACTTGAAATTTTAGTATTCTTTATGTCCTGATGAGGATTAATAAAGTGGTGATTACAAAGTAATTTTAATTCGTTTATTAATAATGACGCCACAAAGTGAATGCTAAAGTATATTTTATAATATGGATTACAGTGGTTCATTTATACCTTTATTACAGAGTGGTTGAGACAAAACACCGGATGGGGAGGAGATAAGTCTCAATTACTAAAATATTAAGTTTTGTTCTTGTAAAACAGAGGATCTTTGTATTGTCTGTGTCTTTTTCTGTTCGGTATTTCATTGAGATTTGTTAATATTATATTCTTCAATGATTAAATATTACAATGAGGTTTATAAATTTTAATAATTTATTCCAATAAATTGAATGTTTCTATAAGTAATTATTTTATTTTAAATTACAATGTCATATCACAAAGTGTCGGCTTCATATGAAAACATGAATTCTAATATTCACTGTTCGGGACTGCCGTCATTGTTGTTAGGTTCATTGTTGGAGCTTATTCTTGGAATTGATATAATTACTGGCTGGGTAAATTTACACATAATTATTAGGCATTGATTGAATTACACAAATGATTATAATCTCAACGCATTAGTGTTTAATGCATTGTTATTTTACCAACAAGTGATTTGTTTGTCAATATGCGTGGGTACTTTTTTTTAAATTTACTCATACAGTTTGTGCCAAAATTTATTTTGATTCTTAAAATAACTTAAAAAAAAACTAATAAAACTCATCTATTTCTTCAAAAAATTGCGAAATATCTTGTCAACAAAGGATCTAAATAGAGTATATTATGCTATATTCCACTCTCATATGGAATATGGAATATTGATATGGGGCTCAGCTGCATCAAATTGCGTAAAACCACTAAATACAACTCGGAAATGCATCATAAAGACCATTTTAAAGGTCCCCATATAGATGGATCAAATTAGAAGAATATAACTTATGTTCCATGTTAATCATTTATCTATACTTGACATTATTATTTTTTAGTATTCTGAATATTCCTGATGAAGATACCATCGCTTTCGAAAGACGTTCATATATATATACGAGGTGTGTTCAAAAGAAAAGGTGAACTTTAATTTTTTTCGAAAAGTATTTATTTATTCATCAATATCCATTTTCTCCCCTTCAAAGTAATCCCTCTCAGATATAATGCACTTATGCCAGCGCTTCTTTCAATCCTCGAAGCACTTCTGGAATGCGCTTATCGGTATGGCCATCGGGTCGTTCTTCGATTATGACTTTATCTTATATAAATTGAAAATACACTTTGTATATACCACTTTACTTAAAATATATAAATATTTCTACATGTTTCGATAGCAATGCTATCATCTTCAGGAATAAATGAATACTTATTATTAGTATTATTACTTAGTATTCATTTATTCCTGAAGATGATAGCATTGCTATCGAAACATGTAGAAATATTTATATATTTTAAGTAAAGTGGTATATACAAAGTGTATTTTCAATTTATATAATTAATAATGATGCCACAAAGTTACCAAGCATTTGAAGAAATTATGACTTTATCTCATCAATTGTGGCAAAACGCTTTCCTTTCAGTTTTGGGAATAAGAACAAGTCGCAGGGAGCCAAACCTAGTGAATACGGTGGTTGAGGCACGATTACGGTGTTGTTTTTGGCCAAATAATCACGAACAAGCATTGATGTGTGAGCTGGTGCATTATCGTGATGCAAAATCCATGATTTGTTTTTCCACAATTCCGATCGTTTGAGCCGTATTGCTTCACGCAAACGTTGCATAACTTCCCTGTAGTATTCTTTATTAACCGTACAACCTGTTGGTAAGAACTCATGATGCACCACGCCATTGTAATCGAAGAAAACGGTGAACAAAACCTTCACATTTGATCGAATTTGGGGTGCTTTTTTTGGTCTTGGCTCTTCTGGCCGCTTCCATTGGGATGATTGGGACTTGGTTTCGACGTCATAACCATATACCCACGTTTCATCACCAGTTATCACCCTTTTGAGCAAATCTGGATCGTTGTTGACGTCATTCAACAACTCCTGAGCGATACTAATGCGACGTTGCTTTTGCTCAAAATTTAGCAATTTCGGAACAAACTTCGCTGCCACACGTTTCATGCCCAAAACATCCGAGAAAATTGCATGGCATGAGCCTATTGATATGACAACATCCTCCGCAACTTCCCTAATAGTGATTCGACGATTTTCCAAAACCATTTTTTACACTGTTTCGATGTTTTCTTCGTTTGTTGACGTGGTTGGAACTCCAGGACGCTCATCGTCATTAACATCTTCTCGGCCTTCGGTAAAGCGCTTGTACCACTTATAAACACTTTTTTGAGACAAAGTAGACTCGCCGAATGCCACAGTCAACATTTTAAGTGCGTTGGAGCACTTTATTTCCATTTTTAACGCAAAATTTAATACATATTCTTTGATCCATTTTTTTCAAAAGTAAAAAAATCAAAGAACACACAAAAACGTTAATAACATTGATATATACATGTTTCGACAGCGATTCTTTCTTCATCAGGAATATATGAATACTAAAAAATAATTTCAATTATAGATAAATGATTTAAATAAGAACACAACAATTTAAGAATAGACAAATTATAAACATAAACAAAAATTGATTGAAGTAAGTAAGTAATTAATCAAAAATGGTGATAAAAAATTATTATAAAACATTGAATAACATATTTATATTAGAAATTAAAAATGATATTATTTTTATTATTATCTTTCGAAACATGTAGATATCAATGTATATTTATAAAGTGGAGAATACTAAGTAAATTTTTAATTTAATTTATTTATATATTTATGCCTATCTTAAAATGTCAAAATAGTATAGAATATAATTTTGTTTAACGGTATTTTTTTTTCTTTTGGAAGAATTTAGAAGCAGATGCGTTGTTTTTCTTCAATTTCTGAATTAAAAATCATCCACAATGTGGGGAATGTAATACTCAACATTTGAATTTGGCTGGTTCCAAGAAGCGTTATTACGTGAGCTTTTCCCGTTGCAGCGTTTCGTCGGTATAACGTATATTTTTTCTTACCCTTATCAATACTGCCTTATTGCTTCACCGATAGGCAGTGGGCCAGCATACCTCGCTTACAACCTACTCAGATACCAGTCCGTATAAAATGCTCTGTACCAAAACACAATTCCTTTCAAAATAGGTCCTTGCGATTTAGCCTGTGTGTCACTCTTTCTTCACGGGCGTTGATTGGTTTTTTAGTACGAGTGTTTGTTGAACTGTACGTACACTCGTCTAAGATGATTGTGTCAATAAGACCCGGTGGAAAGGTTCGCACCGATACAACCCCACTTGATTTTTCAATTGCGGTTTTTGTTGATTAATAAAACAAGTTAAAATAAATCAGGTTTTACAATGTTCAGTTCACCAACGCTGACTGATCCAGTTGAGTAGAAAGAAATATTTTAATCAATAATAATAATAATAATAATAAGGATGATTTGAATAGCGCTGTTTTTGTGAAAAATCAACTCAAAGGCCCTGTACACATATTACTACCTACTCTTTATCTAATTGTGTTCAAACAGATACAGAAAAATATATATTAATTGTTTTTGTGTTTAATTCGTAGAACTCCATTTATTTTTTTTTAAATTTAATGTTAATCGAATTTAATAATGTTATTATTAAGTTCTGCAAGTATTTTTAGTTGTTATTATTGTGACAGCTGTTTCGGCGTTTAAGGCCATTTTCAAACTGTGGTTAATCCACAATGCGACGACTTATTTATATGATTTAATTTACCTCCACTCCTTTAAAAATTTGGATGGATGGGTAATGATTTGAGATCGAGGGTGAAATATTTTTTTTATATCTTACAATTGGTAGAAGTAATAATAGACATACCTTCGAAATATGTGGAAAATCAACTTTTACAGATACAACAATAAACGCAAACTCAACTCATCCTTGGTCTCATAAATGGTACATAGACTCGTTAATACTTCTCTAGATAAAATAGCGTACGAAAAAGAAAAGGAAACAATAAAAACAATCGCGGTTAATAACGGCTATGAGGCAAATAATATTTAAAAAATTATAAAAAGCAAGAAATATAAAAATAAAATCAATTTAATATATCCGGTACACAATAATAAACTAGAAAAATTTGCATGTCTGGAATTTCTCGGTCCAATATCGGTAAAAATTGCAAAAGAAATTAAAAAATGTGGTTTAAATATAGCTTTTAAAACCAGGAATAATATAGGAACAAGCTTAAAAAACTCAAAAAGTAAAAATCCCAAACTTAATAATAGTGGCATATATATATTAAAATGTGACCACGCCGACTGCAATGCTACCTATATAGGGCAGACGGGAAGGGATTTCTCAGCTAGATTCAAAGAACATATAAGATGTTATAAAAATAAAAGCACTTCTTCAAAATTCGCAGAACATCTTTTAGTAAATAATCACGTCCTGCTTGACAACAACAAACCTAAGCCCTTATATAGAACGAAAGGGCCTAAGATTAAATTTACTTGAACAATTAGAAATTAACAAACGAACTAATGACCCTAATAACAAACCTACTAATGACTACTACTAATGACATACTAAACCTACTAATGACCCTAATAACAAACCTAAACCCTTATATAGAACGAAAGGGCCTAAGATTAAATTTACTTGAACAATTAGAAATTAACAAACGAACTAATGACCCTAATATGACATTAATTAATAAAGTAAGGAAAATTATATACTCACCGCTTCTCAGTATGTTCACATTATCAAAACAATAGAACACATTTAAATAAATCAATTAAGAAAACATCAGTTAAATACGAGTAAAAACACATTATATATATGAAAACCTCACAGAATTCAGAATTTTAATTGCTTTCTAACTAAATGGGTTTTACCGATAATAAATCATTACCCATCCATCGAAATTTTTAAAGGAGTGGGGGTTAATTAAATCATATAAATAAGTCGTCGCAATGTGGATCAACCAGAGTTTGAAAATGGTCTTAAACGCCGAAACAGCTGTCACAATAATAACAACTAAAAATACTTGCAGAACTTAATAATAACATTATTAAATTTGATTTACATTAAATTTAAATTTAAAAAAAATTAAAATTAAAAAGAAAACAGGAAAACATACTTACCTGGCAGTTCCCTTCAGATGAATACAGTTTTATTCGAAAATTTAACCATATAGACAATATTTTTACAGTTTCTATTTTATCCTCTCTTTCTATTAATGTTACATTTATTAGAAGGTTGGTGACACAAGAAGAGTTGGTATTTATTTGAAATATTTATAATTTTTAGGACTGGAGAATATTTATAAAATGCCCTTAAAAAGCGTAAGAAGTTTTTAATAGACATAATTGTTTTCATAATCATAAGTTATTTGTGGTGTTGCGGGCTGTGAATGCATTTTTGCACCGGTGCGTGATTTTCTTTTACTTATTTCATAAGTGACTAGGTAAGCACCAATCGGCTAACCTAGCTAAGCAATTTATGTGGCCATTTCTTCAAAAATTATGGTTATGATTGTCTGAAAAGATCAGTTTTAAGTTTAGTTCTGTATTCTGTCGAATCTCTGATTATTCTTAAGTCATGCGGAAGTTCATTCTAGGCTTTAGGTCCTGATACACCGAAAGCACGAACACCGAACGTAGTATTAGGAGTGCGCTTGGGTCCTTTCGGTTTCAACCTCCCGATAGCTGATGACGCTGCTGACCTAAGGGTGGACTGCCGTGAATTTGGATTTTTCATAAATACACAGTTCCGATACGTAATAAAAAAATACAAAAAACGGAGTCTGTTAAGTGACTTAAATACCATCCAGCAGAGCTTTTAGGACATTTAAGCCAGTGGAGATTTTTGAGATGCTCTTAAATATGGGAATATTTGATCAAACCACACACCCCAGATGTTTTAAAAAAAAAAAAACCTTCGCCATTTAGCAATATCAACCACTCAAACATTTGAGATTTTTTTATCACAAAAGGATCTTATAAACAAATAAAGGCAGCATTTGCATTATGTCTATGGTTACTATGCACAACATCTATTATCATGAGAATCAATCGTCCCAACAAGCCCTCCATTGATATGCTTGGTGTAACATTTAGTGACCGGCTCATATATGGGGGTTCCATTGAAGCAAAAGTAAAGTTAGCCTCTCAGAAGCTGGGCGTATTGTACACAGCCCTCAGATGCTTTAATAGTACACAACTGCTAACCCTGTACAAATCGCAAGTGCTCCCCACTATAGAATTTGGCAGCCACCTCTGGTGGGGACCCCGAAATAACTGAAAAATGACTGCAGAAACGGGCGGTCCGTTTGATAGATTCGTCTCTTTTAACAAACGGATTGTAATCTTTGGAGTACAGATGTCAGGTGGTAGACGATGCTCTGAAGAACTAGTGTCATTGATCCCTTTGGCACCGACGCATAGTTCGGAAACACACCAAATGCGCGCCCAACATTTTCACACGGTTGACCTCTGTCATATGAGAATGGGTCGTTTATACGGCTCGTTCTTATGTTCAACAGCTCGGCTGTGGAATGATTTGCCGACCTCTGTATTTTCTCCCTCCTACAATATGGGTCTCTTCAAAATCCAGATTCAGTCCTTCCTATCCTCTCAAAGACTCCCCACACAGTATTTTCAAAGATGACATAGGCCCTGAGAGAAATAATTTCCCTCAAGGCCTCCTGTGTGGAGTTACTGTAAAATGATGTTGTATGCATTTTTTTATTATTATTTGGATTAAAATGTAATTTGAAGAATAACGACTGTAAAATAATTTCTTTGCTGTCTCCAAAAATGACGTAGTTATGAGCTTTCGAAGTGAACTTAAAAAAAAACGTATTCCCGTGACGGCACGAGTCCCAATTCAGTGCAATTCATAATTCGAATGGCAGTCATTTTAATGAATCGTGACGTTATGCGCTTATCGGCCAGACTGCAATATTATTAACATTTTGACGGCTTGTTTCTTCGCTGTTTTACAACAGTTCTCTTCTCAGCACTCTCTAATTAATTTGATATATTATTATCAAACATGGGATATCTTTGTAGAAGGCAGCCCTCATTGCAAATGTTTCATTTAACTTCTACGAAATGCTGTTTTATGAGTCACACACGCTACGGTAAAAAGATATTATTATTTTTAAATACATGTTTTAATAGATACTTGATCATCGACTGCATTTTTGATAGGAATCCATGCTTATACCTATTTTTTAAAACTATTTACTCTCACGAAGATTCTTTATCTCAGATTTATGCAATAGTTTATTTGTTTACAACATGGTGTTCTTTTACGTCTGTGTAATGTCTCTATTACGTTTATTGGCATTTAAAAATCCACTTAATGACTTAATGGCCATTGTCAATAGAGCCCTTAATTTATTTATGGAAAATAAACACACGCTTTTGATAAAACCGGCCTTCCCTTTTCGAGTGCCTCAACACGTAGATTTTAAATGACTACAGTACTTTTGTAAACAACGATTTCGTGAACGAATAAATCAAGCGGTCTTTTGTGTGCTGTGCTTTCACGTATATTTTACACTATTTTAGCTCTCGATCGGAATCTACTTGTCGATTTGTTCCAAGGAACGAGAAGTAAATAGTAACGAACAATTTTTTATCTTTATTTAATACTACGGCTGCAAATAAAGCTGATGGATTATTTTTAAAATGTTGATTTCTCGCGTTGAATGCCGAGTAAGATCATATCCGCTGCTGGCTTCGAACTCGATACCTTAGCTAGACATCCGCAGAGCAACCTTATTCACTGGGCTATACAACACCTTGATTTATGATATTTATTCATAATGTTTGAAAAAAAACCATACTTTTTTTCTGTTAATGTGAATTAATTTTTTTTTTTTATATTTTTTCAACTATTATTTAAAAAAATGGTTTATATATATAAAAAGTTTTGCTAAGTAATTATTTTTACGTGTGACAGCTGTTTCGCCTTTCTAAAACATTATCAACTATCCAGACAAACTATCAAGATAGTTTGATAATGTCTTCGGAAGGCGAAACATCTATCACGCCTAATAATAATTACCTAGAAGAACTTTTTTTATAAACAAACCATTTTTTAATTGAATAATAATGAGCTTAAAAAAATTAAAGTTGTTATGAGGTTTAACAATTTAAACTACAGCCCAATAAATAAATGATTTAATTAAAGACCTTTAATAATCATTATTTATTTTCAAAATTATGTTTAACTTATCGAAGCTTTACAATTCATCGTAATATTAATTATTTAAAACAGTCGCATTGAAAATATGAAATAGGAAAAGACACAAAAAAATAAACAGATACGGTCACGACTGAAACCAATATGTATAAGTACAGCCAATATATGGAAAATAATGGAAAAATAGTATTTGTGGTTCTCAAGGGAAGTATGAGATAGATAAAACTGAAGGAATTCATCAAGATCTCGGTAGCTCAATTGGTAGAGACACGCACGGTTTTTGTAGATGTGAATAAATCTTTAACCTTTGGAACGCCGAGCTTATATGATCTATTGATTCCATCGTGTGCCGAGGGTAAATCTCCGGATGCACCGGCTGAGTCTATTTTCGTAATAACTTATTTTTTTCAAAACGGTATTTTTGTAATTTTTTCCGTCTTACCAGATAATGTGGTTTTATATTTATAAATATTGTGTATATTTATCATTATTAAATTTCTCAAAATAGCTAATTGTATTCAGGTAAAGAAAAAAAATCTCTATTGTTATCTAAAAAAAATGGAATTCTAAAATATTCTTGAAGTATTATTATATTTTCATACAGCTTAATACATTTATAAAAAAAACAATAAATTACATAAATTATAGAGGATTTTACAGAATAATGAGTTAAAACGAATGTGTTTTAATTTAGTAAGTTAGGAACATTTTTTAAGATCACAAATTCCACAAAAAGAACGTATGTTTTTTGCGTTGCCCGTCGGTCACGCTGGCGTTCAATGGATACAAATTTTGCGTTGCCGATCGGCCATCCCGGCGCACCAGAGGTTAATCAGAAGTGACATGCTAGTTTTTTACATGAATAAGAAATAGAGCCTACGACGAAATATTTCAAGTGATTTTTCATAAAAATTGAGCTAAGGATACAAATTACCCAAATATAACCATTTTTATTTTTATCCGTAAAATATGTATATGTTTTTTGGTGTTATATAAAACCCTTTATATCCCTACAGTAGCAATAGGTAGAGAAGATTATCTCCATATTTATGAACCTCTAGCCACAGTTGATTCAGGAAGGGGGAGAAATGTTCCCTGCCACTGTATACAAACATTTTACAATTCGATATACTCGTATATAAAACCCTTAATTATTATTTGACATTGTTAGTACCGGTTCGTGCTGGGTTATTATTTTTACGCGTGACAACCATTTCGCCCCAATAATAATAAAACCCACAATTCGATTAAAAATTAACTCACAAATAACCGTATCCTGTATAACTTAAATCACACCATAATCAAATTATGTACTTCATTTACAGGAAACAACTAATTTCTTGATGAAAATTCATCACGATTTTTCGCAATTTTCTAACAAGCGACCCAGTATTAATAATGCCCGCTACAATGTAATCAAAACTTTTCACAAAATCCGATTAGGCTGGTCCGTGGGTAGTAAATTAAAAATCGGGGCTCGAACACACGGGTTGGGGGGAGGGGGTGTGTTGCAAAAGTAACGCCGTGTTAAATACCGACCCTTGTGCGATAGTTATTACGTTATCTGGCAACATTTTTGGTACTTTATTGAATAAATGCCTTGCTGTGTAGCGCCGTCATTGTAATTAAGCTATCAGATTAATTTGGGGTATTAATTCCGACGGGCAGGTCTGCTTTGGGTCAGTTTTTGTGTATGTATTTGCAAGGGGGGATTAGAACACTCCGGACTAGGTAGCAAACACAGGATGTGAAAAAATGTACTAATTTTGTGTTTTTCTATTAACTAAAACACATTAACGATGGCATTGTGAAAAATATTGTTCAGCAAATTTCAATAACAATTACGACCTGTGGATATGTTACACAAATATCAATATTCAGCTTAAAAACAAAGATTGAATCAGAAAAACTAAAAATTGACGTTTTTCGATTTCAAATTGCTAGCATAAGTAACTTTGCGCGCTATTTCTTTCATGGAATTTTAGCTACTTATTAAGGCTAAACAGAACGTAATACAGGCTCACGGATGGCGCTAATTGAATTATTTGAGAAAAAAAATACTGTTAGCACATAATGCTTTTAAATATTGAAATGAATTGTTCGTTGACAGGTGAACACACGGAATATGAAACGGAATATATTGTTACCGTAGATTTAAAACTAAAAATTTCAAGAAACTTATAAAAAGCAACACATTATTATTGTAACACACACAGGTTAGTGTACTAGTAGTAAATCAGATTTTGAGTTCAAATTCCTAAATAATTCTGTTTTTCTTCTAAAACGTTTAAATTATTGCTTGAATTTGGCTTAAAATAATAAACAACTAAAAACACACGCGTTTCTTTGAATAAAGCACTTCATGTTTTTATAGATACTCGCTTTTCAAATAATATACCCACTTTTAATTTATCCTTTATGTCATTATGCGAATTTTTTAACAGATAGTAATGAATAAGAAGTGTAGTGAAAAAGATAATATTAACAAGTCCCAATGAAACATGAATCGGAAAAGACACGGAAAATAACAAGGTAACGGTCCCACCTGGGACTTAGCTACTAAGACGTAATTATTTTTCCGTAATTTTTATCGATCTCAGATCTTAATTTAAGAATTATTATTATGGGCTATAAGATCGATAAAAATAATTAATTAATAAGCATAATTAGGTCACAGTAGCTATATTGGTAGAGATGCCAGTCCCGTGAAGGATTTGGGTTTGAGTCCCACTTGCGACCGTTGCCTTTACATTTAATGTGTGATAATGATGACATAATATCATGGGGTTTATAAGCTTCAGTAAGTTATTCCAATAATTTAAATATTATATATACGAGTAGATACCTACTTGTTAAAATGATGCGCGCTGAGACAAGTAATCCATAGAGCCGTTTTTTTAAAGTCGCGTCATAGTAATAATTTATTCAATAGATTGGTATTCACTTTGTGGCGTCATTATTAACAAATTAATTAAAATTTTCTTTTTATTCACCACTGTATTAAAATACACATATCTACATATTTTGAAAGCGATTCCATTGGGAATATATAGAATACTAAAAAATAATAATGTCAAGTATAGACAAATGATAAACATTGTTAACATGTATTACAGTAGGTAAGTAATTAATCAAAAATGTTAATAAAAAAAATTATCGTAAAACATTGAATAACAAATTTATATTAGAAATTAAAAAAGAATACATATTTATAATTAATATTTATTAGAAAATAAATTTAAGAGATACCTAGTTTAAAAAAATATTTGATTACTAATTACACTTAATTCCACATTAAAGCCTTTTCTGATAAGTTTCATTTATTGAATTGACAGCTTTCTTGACGAACGTTTGAGTATTTTTAAGACATGTTATTAAGATCGATCCCATTTTTGTAAAATATGTATCATCCTTTGTTTGAAAATTCTTTTCGCAGAACCGCCGTTAGGTAATTGTTCCACAAGAAGAAA
The DNA here is from genome assembly GCA_022606495.2 of Halesus radiatus. Classification (NCBI taxonomy): domain Eukaryota; kingdom Metazoa; phylum Arthropoda; class Insecta; order Trichoptera; family Limnephilidae; genus Halesus; species Halesus radiatus. Next base: position 40,386 of record JAHDVE020010607.1, on the reverse strand, counting down.
AGGGCACTTTATTTTCCTAGAATTCTGGTTACTGATTGATTTGTTTTACAATAACATATATTATGGTGCTGTGGTATAGTTATGTATAGGTATATTGCTAAATATCTAATTTCGTCGAACAAAGGGGTATTTGCTTAATTGGACCCAAATTCGGCGCTGTTTATTCGGGGCCTTATCGGCAATCATATCGCAAACCTTAACACTAATGAGCATGGCCTGTTATCGTCACATTAATGGCCAATTTTCCGCCTCGGCTGGGAGAAATTTGCCCCATTGCCTCATCACCCCATCTACCCCCTTCGCCCATTGCCCCATTGCCCGCCCGGTCCGAAGGATGCGGCGCTAACGGGCCGGACCAGGGTGCATTGCCCTTCACATCTCCAGTAATACCAAGATGGTTTTCATTAATCAGTGTTTTATGTTATTGACAATTAAATGCATACGCTCTCCAAAAACTCCATCAGAAAACTAATATCAGAAATGCCGAAACAACAAGAGAATTAAAACTTCAATTATATGCAATGTTCAATTCAATATATTCCATTAAATGTTTTCATGTATTTTTATCATCAACTAGGTAATGTGTACCCGGCCTTTCTCGGAATTATTATTATTATTAGAATAAAGCCATAATTTATTTGACAGTAATAATGACGACAATAACTATCTCTAAACAAAGACATATTCATTTCAACACTTTATTTCATTCCAAATACTTATTTTTTTAAAACATATGATAAAAAAGTTTGTAAGTACGTATTTACTTGTGTTTTCCACTTTGAAAATATTCTACTCAAACAAACCTTCGTCTGTTGAATATGTAATCTGTGGATAACCAGAGTGGTATATATATGTGCTAACCGAGCTACAACAAAGCTGGATCAATGATGGATTTTTTATACTAATTTTAAAACGTTATAGCAACAGTTTTTCATATAGAATTTCATTCCAACTACTGTCTAAACCTTCCCGGCACTAATAAGAACAAACTGCCATTTTCAACGAAACCGGTAAAATAATTTTCGAGAAAATCGAGAACAGACAGACAAGCATTCATTTTTAAATATAGAGATAATGAATCTTAACACTCGCACATCATCAGCTTGTCAAAAAAAGGTATATATTTATTCCGGATCTTTCAAGTATTATAAGATATTTGAGTTTCGGGTCTGTTTCCTTTAAAATATTATTCTTTTATTTGTGTACCAAGGGCTTCGAATGATATGATTTGAGATGGATTATTGTACATGTTTTAAAAGATATATTATAAAAATTACTTATTAATACTCATCCCTCATCCAATATAATTATAACATAATTGAATTATGTTTCGTTTTATAATTTTGTTATTTATTACGGCCTATATCAGATTTATATATTTTATTATAAAATTGAAATTACAATATTAACACAGGTGCAAAACACATTACAGTATGTAGATAGATAAAATCGATAGCCTTCCCGAAATGCAACAACGAAATATTTAATTTGTCATAAAAACAAATTCAGCAATAACATCGTGTAAGTAGAATTCCATATAATTTGCACCAAAGGCGAATATACAAAAAAGAGCACATTCATTAATACTTATGCTTTAGACACGTATCTTGTTTATAATTGTTGAGGATGTATGCTCTTACAGTATTTTTGTATTTGTAATCCGTGCAGTTGAACATATCATTAGGATTACAAATTATCAATATGATACCGAAAACAATGTCCGTCACGTTAATAGTTTCAGTTTGGAATATGTTCATGTGGGCACCAAGAACAATGTCCGTTGCGTAGTTTCAGTTCGGAATATGTTCGTGGGAGCGCTTAAAACAATCTATGTGGCTTTAATAATCTCAGTTTGGAATATTACATTCGTGAAAGCATTAATAACAATATCGGTTACGTTAAAAGTTTCAGTTTGGAATATGTTCGTTGTTCGTATGGGCACTATAAATATTGTCTCTCGCGTAGCTTCAGTTTGTTTGAAATGTGATCATGTGGGTTCTAAAAACAATCTATGTCGCGTTAATAACTTTAGTTTAGAATGTGTTTGCGTGGGCACTAAAACAATGCCTGTCGCGTTAATAGTTTCAGTTTAGAAGGTGTTTCGTGGGCACTAAAACAATGTCTGTCGCGTTAATAGTTTCAGTTTGGAATATGTTTGCGTGGGCACTAAAACAATGTCTATCGCGTTAATAGTTTCTGTTTAGAATTGCGTGGGCACTATAACAATATCTGTCGCGTTAATAGTTTCAGTTTAGAATGTGTTTGCGTGGGCACTAAAACAATGTCTGTCGCGTTAATAGTTTCAGTTTGGAATATGTTTGCGTGGGCACTAAAACAATGTATATCGCGTTAATAGTTTCAGTTTGGAATTTCGTGGGCACTATAACAATATCTGTCACGTTAATAGTTTCAGTTTAGAATGTGTTTGCGTGGGCACTAAAACAATGTCTGTCGCGTTAATAGTTTCAGTTTGGAATATGTTTGCGTGGGCACTAAAACAATGTCTATCGCGTTAATAGTTTCTGTTTAGAATTGCGTGGGCACTATAACAATATCTGTCGCGTTAATAGTTTCAGTTTGGAATATGTTTGCGTGGGCACTAAAACAATGTCTATTGCGTTAATAGTTTCAGTTTAGAATTGCGTGGGCACTATAACAATATCTGTCGCGTTAATAGTTTCAGTTTGGAATATGTTTGCGTGGGCACTAAAACAATGTCTGTCGCGTTAATAATTTCAGTTTGGAATATGTTTGCGTGGGCACTAAAGCAATTTCTATCGCGTTAATAGTTTCAGTTTACAATTGCGTGGGCACTATAACAATATCTGTCGCGTTAATAGTTTCAGTTTAGAATGTATTCGCGTTGGCACTAAAACAATGTCTGTCGCGTTAATAGTTTCAGTTTAGAATGTGTTCGCGTGGGCACTAAAAACGACTAATGCGCGAATAAAAATGTTAATTTCAAAGTTGTCGTATTATTTTGAAAGCCAATCCCCCTCTGGGTAGACGAATATACAGAGAACACGAATACTTAGGTACGGTATTTTGAAATACCAATTGATGTTTGCATAATTAGAAACTTGGGAAAACATTACTTGCGTAGTATTAGACACTAAATCTTATTTATAATGTTAACATCAAATAATATTTCCTATTCGTGTACAAGTCATTCCAGAATTTCAGAAACATTTCACAAATGTTACGTTTTGTTTGTTTAGTATTCACCAAACGCTCTGTTGACGGAACCGATTTATTGGATTAAAAAATTGATATTACATGAATATTTATCTACAGATTGAATTATTATTAGAAACCATACGTTGACTATTGCTGATATCACAACGGAGATTGTGACACACGCATGACTTTGAATTAGGGTATAATGAAGTACCTAAGATTATGTTTTATCTTTATAAAGATTTTTTAAGCTTTATTAAAATTCTGACATATATTTAATGAACCTTGTAATGCAAGAACCGGGCACTTCGTTAAGATTTTTGAATATTTTTACTTAAATCAAGCTACTCTTAATTATTAAGGAAAGTAAAAAAGTCGATTTCTGAAAAAAATATAAACATTTGTGTTTTAAGTTCTAAAACAATATTTCAAAAAATTACATAACTCAATATAAAAACTTTTATTTCACCGTATTAAGATAGTATCTATGAATATCTACTTGACCGAACTACTTAAAAGAAATAAGTTTTACCTTCATATAAAATTCATAAAAGTTTTTTTCTTCAAATTCTCGTTAGCAAATCTTGTAATAAAATCTTGAAGAAATACAAGCCAGTATCACCGGGCTTCCGACTAATTAAGAAAGTCGTGTAAATTAGAATCGTTTTGAAGAATGAACCTATGAATCTAGTAAATATAATATTTGTGAAGCATTCTAGAGGTGATTTTTTACAAAAACGGCTCTATCTAAATATTATTATTTTTAATACGCAAGAAAGGAACATTATTCTACAAGTACTCGTCAATTGACAGTTGTAAGCGAAAACAAATAACGTTTTTATTACATCACTGACAGTAATCGATTACACAAGTTTGGCGGGTAACAAAACGCCGTTCATTTTCAGAACTATCAGAACATAGTTAATCCATAGTAGTTGAATAATAGATGGAAACGATTAGGCTCTCTTTTGAATAAATTATAGACGTAAATCGATGGCAATACGTTGGCAGGCAGGTAACCCGCGATAGTAATCAGGTACTTGGGAAGCAATAATGATTACAAAAGGCTAAACGCCAGCACTAGTATGGAATTGCTCTCCCTTTCAATGAACAACCCATCACACCCGTAATAAAACGATTCAAAGCGGCTTAACACTTTTTCGACCGTCCGCTGCGATAAAATCTTCCCCCGCTGCGGGGAGATGATTCCGCGGAAACCACTAGTCTATGACCCTTGTAAACCGTGGAATAAAACAAAATCTTAATTAAGTAAATTAATTTAATTAAATTTTCTTCGTCGGCTCATAAAGCTTAGTGATACCTAACTCAACCTTATCAATATTACTCAATAATATTATATTTCTTTTTAGTACTCAATTTTAAAGGATTTTTTTTCTCATAACACCAACCAGTACCTGTCAAACACATATACATAATTGTTTACTCTACAATATTTGTTTTTCTCACCCCTTCATTGGTACATTCATAAGTTTTTCTTCATTATTCTTCAGATCTCTTCATACTTAATAACTGTACTTTTTTCTAGACATTATATTACCATAACATGTCAATACTACCTTTTTTCCCTTCTATTTTTGTATAACGGCACTTAATATGAACTAAGCTTGCAATTTGATTGTCCCAAAACGGGATTTGTTCTCAATTGGGCAGTCAAAGGTTTCTTACATTTTATTGTTTAATAATGTGTGTTTCAAATAAATAAATTGCAGGAGAATTGATTAATGCTCTTAGATAAAATGTTCGTAAATATAGAAGTAATTTATCAATTTATGCAATAACTGAACGTTGTTCTGCAGTAGGAATTATTCCACACAAAATATATCTTAACTTGCTTCTTACTTCCTTGGCGTGTTTGTCTTCAAAATAGTTCTTCAACCTCATAAATGCAATGACAATAATATGTAAACCAATTTTTGTGCATTTAATGTTCTCTTCGGTACATTTGAGAATGCACAGAAGATATTATTGAAAGTGGTCTAACCCTTACTTATTGAGAAATCGAGTTTTTGATGTAATTAACATATATATATATATTTGTGATATGCTTCAAGAGAAAAAAATCAATAACCCTCATTACCACAATAAAAAAGTTGGCGCTATACACCACTTTTAATACCTTTTAAAACATGCCTTTTTTGTATGAATACCGCACAAGAATCCCAACTGCTCCCAACCGTCTGGAGTCAGTGAGACTATAGCATCCCCAATTGGGGAATGTTGTGAAGCTGAAGGTATAGGGGGAAGGAGAAAAGAAAGAGGAAGGTGGGGAAATGCTTATACTATTATAATACAGGCTTTTATTTTATTTATTTATTTATATAATAAATGATATTTAATGGAGACATTTGCATCGAGTGAATACATCAGATCATCATACTATTTTGTGGTGACCAATGGAGAATAGTTACTTTGTATAAAGTCTAGTGTAAACATATGGATTTAGTATATAAACATGCTGAAAATTGGAAAAATTATAAAAGAAAGTGAAAGAAGAAAGTGGAGAAAAAGACATGTATAATGATTGGATCATAAAAATACACATAACTTTTTTACATGTATGTGCATGAATGCACACATTTGCACATAGGTGCATACATATATACCCGCGTAAACGCCTACGCACATATACGAGTACATATATACATATATGAACAAATATATGTACGTATATATACACACACCCTTACGCATATATACGAACAAACACACATACACATGCATGAACAGTATGAACACATATATCCCCACATACCTAAATAATATATACACCCCTATCTGAATTCGAGAAATAGGCTACTAACACTATCACAATCACTCATCAAAAACTCCCCGAGCGCCTTTATGAAACTGTTGTATTTGGCTACTGACTCTATTTCAATTGTTAAATTATTGAAGATTTTAGGTATAAATATATTTTTTTACCTATAATTATAGAGCAAGAGTTCGCAACCAGTGAGAAATTTCTCCCAGGGGGGGAATGGAGGGGGTCCAGGGGGGAAAAGAAAATCTTGGGAAATACAAAAATAACAACAAATATGTTCAGTTTTCTTGAAGATGTATTTTTTTTGATAATAGATAGGAATTTTTTGTGTAACTTTACAGCTAAAATTCAAGTTTAATATTATCAAATCTTTCCACCCATTATGAGGACATCTATCAAATAAATAATACAGACCACTAAATAAAACTCTAAAGGCCTAAAATATTAAATAACGCATATTGCTAAAAACATTTACTTTGTGGCTCTCCATAATTAAAATACGAGTATAAACACATAAATTTGTTTTTATATTGTCCTGATGGAGGAAGGGTGCTTCTAAAATCGGTCGATCAATATATAAAAATGTAAGTAGTTTAAAACAAAAGTGTTTGTTTATATCGCACTAAATAATGTTTAAAAAAAAAATTTATCTAATAATATTAAAAAAAAATAATTCGTATTCTAACATTATTTTATTGGGCAGCTGAGCATCGGGTTGGGGGGCAGTTGTGCCATTGCAGAACAAGTACTTTCGATTTTCGTCCCCTACATGTAGCATCAGTATTCCGCCCTCAAACATTTACGATGCGCTGCATCACCGAGGGAAGCCAAACAGCAGCCAGCAAGTGTTGTCTTACTGCATTTGGAGGATGTTCAAGTGTTCAAATGTTCCTGCGTGTACCTAGTCCAGAGTTTGCAGGTTTAGAGGCTCATGCAAAATGTCAGGAACAGCTGCTCCTTTACTAGTGGTCACTACTGGTAAAATATCATTGTCTCACGCTCTTCGTCCTCCTTTGACATTTTATATCGGAAGGGTTTTATATATGTCTCATTTTGCATTGTTAATTAAATAGAAATAGGTTTTATCTTGATACTTGGTACAATCAATACCTTTTATGTTCCTTACGAGTATTTTAGTTTAAATCCAACCATGTTTAAATATAACAGCGCCTTCTTTATAACAGTATAATGTCTCTATAATATGTTGGCAATAGTTTAAAATATCGCTTTGTATTAAATTAAATTAATTTCAAAACAAAATTTTAAAAATGCTTTCAAAATAGATACTGGAAAACATCCCATGTAATACCCAGATATTTTTCTTCCGACAACTGGATTGGAAATGTGTGAAATTGCGTTACATAATTCGTAATTTGTCACCAAATTAAGATAAGCGAACATTGAGTTTTTTAGTTGACAAATACGTGAGGTTCCCACCAGGTACTCTCTTGATTTTAATTTGTCGGCTGGCTAAGTCTTCCGTCATTTTTCAAGCAACAGTTCTTGAATTGGCTGAGTTGGCAAAAAAGTGGGGCTCCCACCCAGGTACTGTCGTGAGTTCAATTTCTCGGCTGCCTAAGTTTTCCGTCATTGTGCAAGCAACAGTTGTTGAGTTGGCTGAGTTGGAAAATACGTGGGGTTCCCACCCAGGTACTGTCGTGAGTTCAATTTCTCGGCTGGCTAAGTCTTCCGTCATTCTGCAAGCAACAGTTGTTGAGTTGGCTGAGTTCGAAAATACGTGGGGTTCCCACCCAGGTACTGTCGTGAGTTCAATTTCTCGGCTGGCTAAGTTTTCCATCATTGTGCAAGTAACAGTTGTTGGCTGATTTGGAAAATACGTGGGGTTCCCACCCAGGTACTGTCGTGAATTCAATTTCCCGGTTGGATAAGTCTTCCGTCATTGTGCAAGCAACAGCTTCCGCTTAAAATGATGGCCGCAGGAGATTTTCAAATATTATCATGTTATTCATATCCCGAGAATGATAGCCTTTTTTTAAAAAAAGTGTATATTGTTACTTAACTTTCGTCCCCTAAGCACCAATCACATCATTAATTATTAATTGTTTTTGTGCTTAATTCGTAGAACTTCTTTAATTTTTTTCTTAAACGTAATATAAATCAAATTTAATGATGTTATTATTATGCAATTATTTTTAGTTTTTATTATTATGACAGCTATTTCGGCGTTCAAAGCCATTTTCACACTGCGGTTAATCCACATTGTTACTACTAATTTATACGATTTTATTTACTCCCACCCTATTCTATTTTGGAGACGTTTTTGTTAAATAATGATTTTTAATTGAACGCCAAAACAGCTGTCACAATAATAAAAATCGATACTCGCATAACTTGAAAATAACATGATTGAATTTGATTTACATTAATTAAAAAAAAAAAATAACAAAAAACAAAAACATACTCATCATTTTAAAAACGGTTTTCCCTCCTTATCGAAGTGATAATAAATTGATGATGTACTTACATTAGTAGACGGTTTGGTGAATTAAAATTGATACTTGATTTATGCTAGAGTATTATTATTCTGTCCTAAAGAATTCACGACTGTGTATGCATCCTGTTGACTTCAAACTTATAAAGTAATATAGGTACTAATAATAAATCGATATATGTTTTCTTAGAATCCACGTGTCGGGGCATCCGCCCCTCCTCCGTCCTACCTCCACCCCCTGCATTAACGGAGCAACTAAAGCGTAAACGTTGGCTGAATTATCCGATTGAGATATCCAATAAAGATAGGTCCTTGTTCGCCCAGCCTCTGCAACCAACCTTACCCGTACAATCGAAAGCCTTTTCCTCCCGGAAAGATCCCGGCCGATTGCGATGTGTACGGTAATGCGAACGATTCCCTAGTTTTGTAAAAAAAAGCGTTATTTTTGTACGCTTAATGAGACGAGTATTACCTTGAGCTGTTTATTTCAATAGAATCGCGGGTTCAATGGGAGATTGAGAAACTTGGGCCTTGATAAATCTTTGAAGGGATTTTCTCGGTTTTCTGTGAAGCCAATTTTACGATTTGATTCAATTCAGTAAATGCATTGAATAGTTCGCTGGCCGAATATTTTATTTTATGCGTACTAGCTTTGTTACCCGACTAACATTTTTGTATGAATAGATCTTAACCCCTGCAAATAACCTGACAATATGCGAAGTTTAACTATCATCAGTATAAGTGTAAAATGTTCAATATGCAATTATAAAAAACTTTGCTAACAGGGAAATTGAATCCACGACGTCTGGATGGGAACGCAACAGATTTATTCACCTAACTACCACCTGGTTCAAATTACATTTGTATTTGTTAACCCCACTAATTGATGCGAAATTCATAGCAAGTTGATAATAGTTACATTAATTTAGAAATGCTAGACATAAAGCTGTAATTATAATTCTGGAGTTTCTGCAAAATAGTACAAGAATTAAAAGATCAACTCACTTTACAGGGGATTAAAAATGAGTAATTATATACTGTTATACTACCTAACATAAATATCACATATGTTATATATAAGTCTCTTAAGCCATAGTTGTAAGTCATGTAGCAGTATTAAGACGCACATGGTCATAAATATGTATGTATTAGTTTTAAGTCACTAGTTATAAGTCTTAGTTGTAAGTCAATAGCAATAAATCTCAGTTTTAGATCTTAGTTGTTACTCACTAGTTATGAGTATTAGTTGTAAATTACTAGCAATAAGTCTCAGTTGTAACTCACTAGTTATAAGTCTAATTTTGTCAATAAGTCAATAGCAATAAATCTCAGTTGTAGATCTTAGTTGTTACTCACTAGTTATGAGTCTTAGTTGTAAATCAGTAGCAATAAGTCTCAGATGTAACTCACTAGTTATAAGTCTTAGTTGTAAGTCACTAACAATTAGTCACAGTTGTGAGTCCCTAACAATAAGACGTAGTTGTTACTCACGAGCTATAAGTCATAGATTCAAATCACTAGTTCTATTTCTCTCTTGTTGGATGCTAATAATCTTTCTTATATGTCTAAGTTGTAACCTACTCTTAATAAATTTTAACTGCAAATTATTTGTCTAAGTTATAGGTTAAATAAATTAGTTGTAAAGCGCCCTTGTAGTGATTTTCCCATGAAAACGGCGCTATGGAAATAATCCGATAATAATAATAATTATTATTTTAAGGTAATTTTATAAATATTTTCCAGCCATAAAATTACAAATATTTCAATAAATATAAACTCTTCTTATGCCACCAATATTCTAATAAATGTAACATTAATAGAAAAGGAGGATAAAATAGCAACTGTAAAACTATCGTCTCTATACTTTTAATTTTCTAATAAAACTGTGTTCATCTGAAACGACCTGCCAGGTAAGTATATTTTTCTATATCTGTTTGTGCATAATAAGATAAATATTAGGACGTAATATTTGTATTGACGGGTGATTTTTCACAAAAACGGCGCTATTAAAATCATCCAATTATTATTATTACTATTATTATTACTATTATTATTACCTATTTTATCCTTATGAATGCATAATTCTGCTCCGTACTTATTTAAAATACAGATTCAGATGATTGCCATCACCAGCTATCGGAATGTTGAAGAAACAGAAATGCTCAGATACTTAACTCTGAGATCGCGCTTTCAGAGAAGTAGGCCTTAAAGCTAGGAATAAGCTTACCCCCGAAGTAGAGCGCTTTAAAAGCTCAATAGAATTCGGAGCGAAACGCATCTCTTCAGAAAATCATATCCGTAAAATTAAGAGCGAAAAGAATTTAGAATGAAACTTACAATTGATCTCTACGTAATTGGCATTAATCTGATATCAGGATATATTTTAAGAAAGGGGTTAAGACAGGTTTATAAAAAATCTATATAAAGTCAATTAGTTTTTCTTTACAAGATAATGCATTATGTATATCATGTCTAACAGAAAAATGAGGCTCGTAATGCCAAGAACGTTGGGAATATTTCAACATTATAAATCTTGTTCTTTTTTTTAGTTCGATGTTGAATATAAATAGTTTTGATAAAGATACTGGACACATATTATTCATATTAACACAATTAAAATGGTTAGTTAACGTAGAAACTTTCGATATTTAAAAATCCGTAAAGAATAATGAAGAGATGATTAATATCATAAAAATCTCTCTGACAGTAATATTATGCATATGTTCCCTTTTTCCCCATCGTATATCTCTTTCTCCGCCCCCTACTCTTTATTTACTTCTCCCAAGTCTAACTTCCACCCCCACTTCAACACCTAATGTATTGACATTACTCTGTAATAATGTTACGTTAGCACATATGTATCGCTAATGAAGGAACTGTGATTCCATGTGTGAAATGTCTGAAACCGGTAGAAAAAATACTCAATTGAAGTGGAGTTAGAATTTATTTTATATTTTTGATTAACAACCGCAAAGTATTATCTTTATACAATAGTATCAATATAATCCTTTTATCTGGACCCATCACTTTAACGGTAATTCCGCTTCCACTAAAAAAAAGCACCATAAATTTCTAAGACATATTAACAATATTCTCGGTCTACCGATTGGAACCATGAACTACAATTATTTGATCAATTAATTAAAATTATAAAAACTCTCAGATGAAAGACGAGTTTCCGACTTGAATATTATTTTTTAAATTGTTCATGGTACTATAGACAGCCCTGATTTACTCAGCATAATTGCCTTTCATGTACCAACGAGAACTATTCCATCCCAATTTCTATTTAATAAGGAACTCCACTCCAATTTTTAAAAAAATTATCAATAATGACATTCAAACTCAAATGTCGGCGTCCTTCGTTTTATTTTAAACTTAGTTTACATAGTTGATATAATTTTAAAGGTTCAATTTTTCAAAGGTCGCCAAAATGATCCAATTCTATGGCCGGTCGGTTTTGATCAATTTTGAGGTAAGAACGTGTAATGGTCTAACCATCATCATTTTCTTTTAATAGAACCCTGGAAAATATTTTTTTTTTATATGCATAACTTTCATGCTAGAAAAGCTTAAGGGGGCGACATCTATCGACTTGTGGAGAGTTTGATTACAGTGAATTATAATCCAATAATTTTGATTCATAAAACTCGTTGCAACATAAAACCACGAGATGGCAGTGGGAAGAAGGCGTTCCCCCTTATAAATAAACATCACAGGATTGGGCCAGATCGACGAAAACGTTACGAATCAAACGAGCGTTTTACATAAACAATAATTAGTGGTGACAGGACAAAGGAAATATTAATTATTTATGTGAATCGAAAGGGTTCAGATCGACGGCCTATAATGTAAACATTTCACTGGAGGACGAATAGGGCGAGAGAGGTCGTGAACTTTAAAGAATACAATAGATAATGCAGAGATGAATAACCATTGAAAATGGAAGTAGGAAGTAAAAATAATACGCAAAATGTTAATTACAAATAAAAACTACAAAGTGATGATTTATCTTGCACGGGGAAAGGTGTGTTTGCATTAGAATTTAGACAGAGAGGCGTGTCATGTAAGGTTAAGCGGAAAAACAACGAATTAGAGAAAATAATTCAGAGAACAATAGCTTCAACAGATGAAAAAGGGAAGAAACAAGAATTATACAGTATGGAAACTTCGGCAAAATTAAGAGGCGATTTAGGCAGGACTAATGTGAAATAGGAGTACAATTTTCTAATTTCAGGAACGTAGATAATTACAAGGGAGTGAAACTAGACTGATTTTAGGTGATAAAAGGTATTAATTGAGTAGGTTCGGGACATCAGATATTATGAAAATGTAGATGAGAAATGTATCAATCAATTATAAAATTTAAACTGAAAGAATTCAATAGAAATATTGAGATATATGGACTACTACTTTGAATATAGTTCGATACATTTAGGTAAAATTTTGAGGTTGTCAATGACTAATGTAAACAAGGCGACAAGAATTGTTTATCCAAGCGATCAGATGAACATGAAACTCGGGCAATAAAGAGCTAAACGAACAATTAAAAATATACAGGGAAGATAGGAATATTTATTTAAGGAAAAGTAATAAAAAATAATGGGTTTTCGATTAACTCTGATTTATATCGGTTTTTTGTAAAAGTAATGGTTATTACCCATAATAATGAGTAAGCTAATGCGATATTGAGTTAGAGTGAAATGGAAAAGGGGGAGTGGCCAGGAAAGAAGTGAACGAACTCATATCTACCAGGTTTGGGGTAGGTAAATCGCAGGTAAAAACGCCAATAAATTAATACATAAAATTATTAAAGGTAGTGAAAAATCAATTAAGGATGATATCAATCGACCCGGATGAAAGTATAAGCAGACGATAGGTACATGCAAAAGGTGTAATACAGCTAGACCAGGAAGAAGCAGTGCAACACATTGAAAAATCATTCTGGAAAGGTATATTTATTAACTCAGGCAGGTGAGGTGGGGAAGAAATTATAAAGTGTTTACACCAATATTAGGATCAATTGAAAATTGCGCGAAAAGATTCGTTAATCGAATATTCACATGTTAGATCAGAGAAAAACCATGTTACCATCGGAAAATTCATAAATAAAAAGATATCGCATATCAAGATAACCAGGGACTAAGGGAATTTCTAAAATTGAACGATGTGAAGAAGGCGCTTCTTTAAATAAAATTCAATAAGGACATAGTGACTATGATTACGAGATACCCGAGTTCATAGGCGACCAAAGAATAAGCGATAGATAATATTTTCAGAAAAAAAAACATGAATCGAAATTTCCAATTCTATAATAAGGAACAGCAGGGCGATCTAGAGGAATGAACTAAATTCGATCCTGGCCGGAGTGAGGAAAAGTGACAGATGCGAAGGCGGACTAGGTTTTATCTAAATATTTACATTGAAGAATTACATTCGAAATTAGTGTTACTTACATATAGGTTTACGAGTTGGTAAAGAACATAATGTAATGTAGGTATGGAATGGAGTTAAAACCTTTTGATTCTAAGCTAGGTATATAAGGCAATGTAATGAGGGAATATGGGAGTTAGTCGCGGAATACGTCGAGCGAGGAAATATTAAATTACGTGCTGGCCGATTTTAAGTAATTGTTTTGTTTTTGGACTTAGGAAGTTTCATTTGATTTGTTTCTTACAATTAAATAAAGTTTTAAATAAATTCTTTTAAATAGTTGTTGGATTGATTCAACAATAGTTTGATTTAATTCAATAATAGTTTGATAAATATTGAAGTTTCTAAAATTCATTATAATTAAGTTGATACTAAAAATTACTTCTGTGAATTAATTAAAATTGGTGGTTTTAAGTGAAATTATAATAATCGAAAGTGTTTATAAATAAAGTGTTTGAATTGAAGTTGATTGGAGTTCGTCGCGAAATAAGTTGGAAGAAATAGTTCATTACGGGCGTATCGGTATTTGGGTGATTAAAAAGTGTTTTTCTGGACTTCAAAAATTTCATCTTAAAATAAATAAAGTGATTTTGTGTTCAAATTAATAATAATTTATTTATTAAAATTTTCTTAAAGGCAGTTCGTCTCGAGTTGATACGTCGTTAATTGCGTGCGGAGTGATTAAAAAGTGTTTTTCTGGACTTCAAAAATTTCATCTTAAAATAAATAAAATATTTGTGTTTAAATTAATATTAAAATTTTCTTAAAGGCAGTTCGTCTCGAGTTGATACGTCGTTAATTGCGTGCGGAGTGATTAAAAAGTGTTTTCCTGGACTTCAAAAATTTCGTCTTCTAATAAATAAAGTGTTAAAATAAATTCTCTTGTTGATCTAATACAATAATAGTTTCATAAATAGTGAAATTTCCTAAAAATTAATAATACTTAAATTACGTTGAAGATTCTAAAAGTTGCAATTAAAGTTGATAACAATATATTTGATTTAATTTTCTCAAAATTATTCGAGCAATGTGATAATAATAATAATTTAATAAATATTAAAAATTTCTATAATTAATAAAGTTATTTGTTTAAAGATTTTCAAAAAATTGCTTCTGTGAATTAATTAAAATTGTTTAAATGAAATGTGATTTAATTCATATTTTGTGTTGAACTAAATTCATTACGAGTTTAAGAAAAATTAAATATAATTGCGTTTAAAATAATTTAGTGAAAGTTTAAAAACAGCTGAGTCTTAGTTTCATATAATTCATTTTTAATACCTAGCGTGGGATTAATTTCGTCAAAGAAAAATAATAAAGTTCTAAAATATTACCAAGCGTTCGGTTTACGGATTTAATTAATAGTTAGTAAAGAGAATTACGTGAGTACAAAGAATAAAATAGGAAAATAAAACAACAAAAATTTAAATATTATCTAATAATATTTGGATTTAGAGATCATTAAATTTGAAGAAATAGTACAAATCGGTAGATCACGAATTGAAATTAGGAAACACTAGATTGTATTAAGTAAATATTTCTAACTTAGATTAAACATTCCAGGCAGGGAAGTTCAATATTTTCTGAATCTTCATATTGGCGTGTATAACCCGTCTGGAAAAATTATGAATTTGTCGGAATTCAGGTGAGTCAATTTAAAATACAAGTTTTCAGATTACCCGGGGAAGGCGAGGATGGAGATATGAATTATATTTCTAATGACTTATAAGTACATGTATTGTATGTGTGTATATGTAAATATGTATATATATATATTTATATTTACTGTTTAATATATAGGTCAATACTATACGACCGTTATCTATCATGAGTGAATGTTTTGTATACTTGATCAAAGCCGTTCTAATCAAATATTTGTGCTACCTTCATGAGATATTTTACGATAAATCTTTCCTTTCGCATTGAATTATAATTAAACTAGTACTATAGATAATTCAATTGTCTCACTCATTACCAGCACTTGACTTTTAAATATTCAAAAATACCTATTTTTTTTCATAAATACATTTAAGTATTTATAAAAATTTCCGGTAGATACCTACCTGTATAATTGTCTTTTATTGAGTTGACTCATAAACAACAACTTCAGAACATCTTATTGACTTTCACTTTGGATCCCGTGTGCGTTGGCTAAGGGGTTAAACGAGTGAAATCGTCTGAAGCTCTCTATCACGTGGAGGACGGGAGAAGGGAACGAAATACCAGTCTGGCTTCACCTAATTATCCCTCGTGGACAAAGAACCAGACTTGTTGAATGTTGAGGATATCCGTCGCTTCCAGAGGGTGGACCTGGTTTCCTACCATCCTGACGTTGGTGAGTTATTTTCCCAGAAGCGTCGACATTTAGGGTGTTTGAGGGGACTCGCATTCCGAGGTGTCATGGATCGATGCCTATCTTTGACGATGTTCGATGACAAAGGAGACATTTTCACAGTAGGGTATGATAGGAGGGAACGATAATTGTCCATGGGCTTTCCTACCTGTTTTTCTGCGAGACGAAGGGACATGAGAGACAGTTTATTCGCTAACCGCTTTCCTGATGTACGTGTGTATTATCCTAGTTGTATAGTGAAATAACTTCGGCTAAAAACTTGGCCTTTACTAAGAGTATGTATATGTGTGTATGGATATATATATATATATGAAATGTATAATGTATCTATCAAATCTATATGGCCGTTATTTATTTTATCTTTATTTATATACAATGTTTAATATGTGTATATATAAAACCAATTATTATATTTATGTATATTTCCTATAAAAACAATTTATTTTATTAATATATATATTTTCCTAACATATAAATTCAAAACTAACGTTACTAAAATTACCAACAACCCAAACGATTTTTATTAATTCAAAGATCGTTATCATTCTAAAACAAACCAATGAATCCTAATTGTTATGCTTCCTGACGGGGGTCTCTGACACTTAATAACTGTCGCATATCTCAATGACATACTTCCTCGACTGTTATTAAAACTAGGTCAACATTCCAAACCACACCCTCTTTTATCGAAGTATGTAGATACGTATAAGTATATATATATTCGAATTTCAGTACATCTTACGAAGAATAAGTACCTTAACAAACGTCGACATTTATCATTGAACTAAATGAACTATCATCTTTTGCGATGAACTATCATCTTTTGCGATGAACTATCATCTTTTAGAAATCACGTATTTGTAGTTTGCGTACATAAATATTTTTATAGCGCCATTTTCATAGAAAGATTCAATTCAAAGGCGCTCCACACCCGTTCGAACATATTGATGAATTCAACAGAACAAACAAAAACCCACATTACTAGAAATGTCAAAATAAGCATAATCATTCGTCGACAATACGTTCCCAAGTTATGTTATAAAATTAATTTTATCTTCGACTTAGGTTTTCAAGGTTCAGGCCTTGCGAATTTTGGGCTTTTGGAGTCCTACCTTTTCTCCAAACAAAAATCAATCTACAGTTAAATTCAAACTACATGAGATAGCAGGGTCTCATTAAATCAACCTGTCAACCAAACCAAAAGTAATCTATTATATATATTGTATTATCACTTTCATGTATTTTGATATGTAATATGTCTGAATATCTGGCACAGATTCACGACCTGTGTTGGAGATGTCAGATCCACAATTTTCTGGGAAAACTGGAGTATTGTGGATTATAAAAACTCGTATTGTTTACATATATTTATAATTTGTACCTATCGATTGGGCAGAGATAATTGCTGATTTAAGCGTGGTTATCTCTGAACTCTTGATGCGGGGGACGGCCTTTCAACCCGGACTTTGCAAAAATTCGCAAGTATATAATGTTGTTTGACGAGGGGACGGAACCGGTTTGATCTCCTTTAACTGTCTGGAGGACGGGAATTCGGAGGGTCTCGGACCCATGGATAAGGAAGGTGCTCTTTCCGTCGCGGTACAGGGGATGACCAATAGCGCACGAACTAAAAGAAGAGGTTACGTATACCGTTTGGTCAGGCTGTGCGTCTGTGAAGAGAGAGTTACTAACCGGAAACGTGGTCATCTGAGTACTTTAGGGGTTGGTCTGGAGCCGAATTGCAGCAAAACAAACCGTATTCGATCTCTCGTCATAACAAAAGCTGTGTAAACTAAAACCTAATCATGTAATTTTCCCAAATTTAGGAGAGGATGGAGATGGCGCCAAAACAAGTAAAACTGTACCCTTTAACCATGAAATTTACTGAAACTAACTCATGTAGAATAACACTTAGTACGATGAGGAAAGGCGATAATACTGTGATCATTACATTTATGTATACCAAATTTAAAATTGAAACTACGTCGTATTATATAGACCAGGAATAGTGCAATTAGTATAGCCCATAAGCTAAGTTTTCCCATTAAAACTCACGATAGAAGAAAAATAGAAAATTTAGGGGTAAAGTTAGGAAAATGCTAGTCTTCCTATAGGAAATTAACGTAGATTGCATAGTAGGATAATAATAGAGAGTTCAGAACATTAAAGTCTAAGATAGGAGTAATGTTAGGAATACGAATTCTGTCAATGGTATGCGAGAGTCTGCCTACGCTACAAAGAATAGGGGTTACCACAAAATAAGACCTTGTTTTTCCAATAGTCTGAACCAAAAATCAGAACACAACGTAGACTCCGGAAAAGCTTGGGAAATTGACCACATTGGAGTGCAAAAATTACCGTGAAAATTAAGAAAATCGGAAACACTCGAATGTTAGCATAGGGCTAGACGTTACACGCTGGCCAAGGAGGAGAAAAAACCTCAAATTGAAAGGAAAACTACAAAGGGTTTTCCGATCACATTAGTTAGGAAAATTTAAGGCAGCAGTAGAGGAGTCATCTTAAACCGGTGGCGCGAACGGAGGTCTATTGCTAAATTAAATCATAAACGAAGGAAGGGCGGGCCATCACATCTTTAAAGGTCAGGGGGGGGGGCCATCTCAAACGTCAAATGTCAAAGCTCGACCGTACATATTTTTATATTCTATTCACAGTAAACCATAACTAAATATAAGTAATAACTTTATGGACCTTTTTAGAAACTTTAACTAAAAGAATAATAACATTATCATAATATTCGTATTGATAATTGGTTTGTTCATGAATACTCTAACTTGCGTCATTAATGGTATTTTTTTTTTAATTTCTATTGAACAATAATTGAAGAGCTAGCCAAATTAAGTTTAAATTTCGCCAAAACCAAAAAAACACGCATTTAACATACAAAACAAAATCGAAAAGATAAAAATCCATACTAATCCAAAAACAGAATACATGCGTGACGTCAGATGTTTCAAATGCAATGGTATCAATATAATAGGATGTTTTGATGAGATGATTTTTTATTCACTCTTAATTGTATACAATGACAGTTATACTCGTATACTTTGAATCGGCGGTTGCTGATATACGTGAATATATATTTTTAAAGCCATAACATTTTTCACTGGAGTTCCTTATTGTAACAATAATATCAGAACTGAGTTATTTAGACACTAGCTTGTACTCCAGTTGATGATGATTTCCCAGAAATTGTAGATGTGTTCAACTGCATAAAATGTAGATACAAGAAGGCTTTAATAGCTTACCTATTCCATAAATACTAATGTTAATAATTTCTTCTGTTTGATGTGCTAATCATTTACATAATTATAATTTCTTCAAAAGATTGTGGTGTCATTAATAAATTAATGAATTTTTTAAATTTTTACTTACCACTTTACTAATTTACACAGATATCTACATGTTTTCGAAGCGATCCTTTCTTCATCAGGAATCAGTATTCTATGTATTCCTGATGTATAAACATCTTTGAATATTAATAAAGTAGGGAATACAAAGTAAATTTTTAATTCATTCATTTACTCTATGTTTACTCATGTGTTACTATTATAATATAATGTAACATCGCAAAATATGTAAAAGACCATATGGGCATATATATATAATAAATATATGTTTTTTAAACCTCAAATAAGTACTGTTAGTAACTGTCACTAAGTATTTTAGCCGAATAATTAGTACTATTAGTAACTGTCACTAAATATTTTAGTCAAATAATAAGTTCTGTTAGTAACTGTCAGTAAGTATTTTGGCCGAATAATAAGTACTGTTAGTAACTGTCACAAAGTATTTTAGCCGAATAATAAGTACTATTTGTAACTGTCACTAAGTATTTTAGCCAAATAATAAGTACTGTTAGCAACTGTCACTAAGTATTTTAGCCGAATAATAAGTACTATTAGTAACTGTCACTAAGTATTTTATCCTAATAATAAGTACTATTAGTAACTGGCACTAAGCATTTTAGCCGAATAATAAAACTATCACTAATTTTTATACATATTTAAAGAAATCTAAAAGATTTTTGTTGTTATTAGGAAATTATTTTGGAATTCTTACGGTGCTTTGAATTCGTATTAATTTTTTTTTCTGTTATTATTATTTTCCATGAATATGTGGATCTAGATGATTCATGTAATGTGGTGTGTTTTGTATATTCGTCTTTTTTGCAAATCAGAATAGAAAATGTTATTGCTGAGTTTGTTTTTAACATATTTAAAATATTTTGTTGCTGTATTTTGTGAATACGATCTACTATCGATGTACCCACTATCATATGTTTTGCATCTGTGGTAGTATTATAATTTAAATTTTATAAAAAAAATTGTATTAGCCCTTGAAGGTCGTATACAATATAATAAATAAATTAACAAATATATACATTAAATAAAAATTGCTTATCATTCACCACTTTATTAATGTATACATATCAACATGCTTCGAAAGCGATGATTTCTTCATCAGGAATAGAATGCTAAAAAATAATAATGTCATGTATAGACAAATGAATTATTAATTCAACATTTGTCTGTACTTATCGTTATTATTTTTTTAGTATTATATGTATTCCTGATGAAGATAGCACCGCTTTCGAATAATGTTGATATGTGTATATTAATAAAGTGGTGAAAACAAAGTAATTTTTAAATAATTTATTAATAATGACGCCACAAAGTGAATACCAATCTTTTGGAGAAATTATAAGCAAATGTATTTTCATATGAAGCGTTAACATTATGATGTGAAATTAAAATTAATTAATTACTTTGTTTACATAACTTTTACTATTTATATATTTAATGCTGACCGAATTTCGCTACCAGCGTAGCTTCTCCGGGTAAATATAATACTAAACTATGACACGTATGACATAGACAGCAAAGGGAGATTTTGAAAAAAAAGCAAATGTTTTATTTTTAAATTAATGAAATACTTATAAACTGCATAGGTCAGTTGGCAAACTGAAATCACTCAAATATGGTTTTAAAATCCTATTTGGTAGATCCTTTCTAAAAATTTACACCCATTCGAGGATTCTTCTTAGTTTTAAATAGAGCAGAAGAATATGGCCAACGGTGGGGTTAACCTTCGACATTATATATTAAGTTATACACTTCTTATGTTCTATACCTATGTAGATTTTCCCTTCATATCAATATCGAAAAACTGACGCTAAAATTCTTATCATGTCTATTTGAGAAAAAGCCTTTTTAGCCATTTCTGTCTGGCTGGCTGCAATAGCGGAGTATTCTGGGAAAACTGGATACCTCAGGAGCATTTCTCCATTTCTATTATGCAAATGTGTCTTGGATTATTCTGATAATTCTACGGCCAAAGAGACCCTGGGCAGATGAAGAAGAGGGGTAGGGGGAGGGTATCATATTATTCCACATTTAAAATGCGCATATCCCTGGGCGGCGGTTCCCTTTACGACAGACATTTCATTGCAAAGCGGAAAGATGGAAAAATTAGACAAAATGAAACTCGATACATACTGAGATGACGCTGCAATTATTTTTTTTTATTATCAAGATGGCTGCACACGCTTAAAAAAAAACCACAAATATTTCGAATATGTCAAATATATAGCCTAACTGTTCAGCGCCACATATGATCGCTCGTGTATACTAACTAGTCAACAATATATATTTCACAACTAGTTACTAAAATTGTTAATGGATGGTGATATTCACAGAATTATTTATTTTCTTACTGATAGATTTTTGATTCCACAGTGCTTCAATTGAGTTCAAGTGAAAACTATGCAGCAGAAAATTTGTTTATTTTGTGTTTGAAGTGGAAAAAATACTCAAAAGGTGTAATCTGGCGTTTTGAAATCTGCCTGAGCTCTGACAATCGTTTTACATTATGTTAACCTCTACCATATATATGCGATATATACCGATATGATGTTGTGACTTTACATGGACTTCAAGGCCCCATACAGCTCGTTGAAATTGATTACCTGTTCATGTATATATGTTGAATTTATACTATACCGAGCGTGGAATCTCACTATTTTAGGTACAACGTTATAATATTTACCTGTAGTTGGTGTAGATCTAAACTTTTTTTTTAATTCGTGTTGGTATTATTTGTTTATGGGATCCAAATATTGCTAACATCCAGAAGTTGTCAGAGTTCAAACGGGTCTTTAAAACCAAATTGTTCAAAAAATCCTATCCAATGTAAAACATAACTTCATGTACGTAGGAATAGAATTTCAGGCCATTTTTTCTTTTGATCCTCCATAGCATATCTAGATGCAGTTTTCTCCTCCTTGTTATTCAATGCCCTTAGTATCCAGTGAAAAACCATGTATATAATGTCATATATTATTCTCTTGCTCTGTTGTTATTAGTACCTACTTTATATATGATTATTTACATCATTAGGGTCTAAATAATTATATTAGAATATGTAAAATGTTCATCGAAGTGAGTCACGAATATTTTGTGTCATAGTTTTAATTTGCTATATGTATATATATGTAGTACTCGTATACCTGTTATTTTACAATTATATTAGGTTTGGTCAGTTTAGTGTAAAGCGCACTTGAGGTGAACCTTCACAAAACTGGGTAATAGAAATTAATTTATTATTATTTGTACTTCATTATCGTCCAACCTATTTATACTCCCCTGATACTATTTTACGTCTATCCACACCTACCAGCACCGCACAGTATAGAATAGTATAGTACAGTCACGACAACGTTAGTTGCGTACATTATATACGAATACATTCATATTATAGCGTACGTAAGCGTAACGTACCCGCGCATGCACGGGCAAGCATCGGCCGAGATAGTCGGTTAGAATATTTTGACGTTGCTGGTGCACCGCAATCTTCGTCAGTTGGCGTCATTAGACACAGATATTGCTAAAATCGAGAAGATGGAAAACGATAAATTGATTGAATTGGTCAGGGAATTTAGGTTATAAAATGATAATAAACATGGGAAAAAGATTATAAAATTCTCACAAATATTGTGGCGTACGCTAACGTTCAGTTGACAGCTGTATTCGCGTCCGATATAGATGGAATAGATCTTAAATCGTTTGTGATATTATATTAAGTATGCCTATGTTATATCTTTGTACTGTAATTGATTTATTTGAGTTTTATAATTATTTGTGGATACTTCAAGTTTCTTTTATTAAATCACTAGCTGTTGTGTACCCGGCTTTGCTGGGGATAATCTTTATTTTATGTTATAAAGTTATGGAGTTGCAAATTTTTGCTTGTCGTTTAGGTGCCATAACTGATTTGACAGTGAAAGTGATGCCTTGTGACGACTATTACTATCAAACAAAGAAATATTAATTTGAATATTTTGTTTCATTCTAAACATGTATTTTTTTAAAACATATCTAAATAAAAAAAGTTATTATGTAGGTACCTACTTGTGTTTTCCATTTTGAAAATATTCTACCAATAAACACCTTTTTCTTTTGAGTATAAAATCTGTCGATAACCAGAGTGGCATATCTGTAGGCTAACCTTAATACAACATGGCGGATTCAATGTTTTTCATACTAATCATGAAACGTTATAACAACAGTTTTACATATTAGTTTTCATTCAAACTACTCTCTAAACTTTCCTCGTGTTAATAAAAACAAACTGTGATGTTTTCAATGAAACCGGAATAGTAATTTTAGAGAAAATCGAGCACAGACAGACAAACATTCGTTTTTATAAGAGAGGAGATTAACCTTTATTAAATTAGCTTTTACATTATTAGAATTTTTATTAGTTTCCAAGCGAAACAGGTGTCACGTGAAATAATAATTACATGAATTTGGATTTTTTATACATAAATTGAATATTAATGGATATAATTACATTTTTAATAACGTTCAACAAAAATTGAGTTTTACAAATTCAACTAGAACAAAATAAATAAAGCAGTTACTGGAACATGGGTATTAATGGTTATTTTGCAGCTGTTACTGCTTCAGAACAGATTTTGTCCGCTTTGTAACTAAGATTTTTTAATAAACCACCCTGTTCACAAATTTAATCATATACGACAGTTTATTTATGTATTCAATAAATTTTATAACATAATCAAAATGTAAGCCACTCATTTTCTATGGCAGTCTACCGTCGAGATGAGCATCTTCTTAATTCGGGTGAAATGATATGACCTACATTCAAAATTAATAAAATTATAAACTACAGATTTCACAGTAAATTGGGCAGTACATTTATATTTGACAGCAATAATAATTTCAATGTTAACCTAAATACGAAAACCAAATGTAAAATTTCGAACCCCGTAACTCTACGAGGTCTGTTTCCGTTCTTTTTAAAGAAGATTCTTTATACTTCTCCTTATAAAGCTTTTTGCCCGCGGTTCCGGTTCTCTCGAATGACAGCTAAAATGACATTAATTAAAAATATCAATATTTGCGTTGTTTTAACAAGACAAAAACTCAATATTAAGTAAGTTACAATGTTACCAACTGCGTAATTATCAACTTAAAAAATTATTAGATATTAGGCTTTACAATTATAAATAGAAATACAAATGTAGGCGGCAAATGTCACTTTTAGAAGTAGTGACGGAATAAACAGGTCATTACTTTCGAGTGAGGTAGGTACCTTTTTACAAAACGTAATTCTTCGTTAAAAGGCGTATTTATGAAATTTAAAAATAAAATATAAATTTATTAAATTGCACTATAATAAAATCTTTCCTTTTTTTCAGTTTTGGTTCAAAACCTAGTGTCACTTGAAGATATTTCATCAATTTGTGTTTTTAAATAATGTCTTAACAATCTGTTCACGACTTTGTAACTATGTCTCTCCGGAGTTCCACAGTTAAGCAAGAAGTTTTTAAGCCTAAAGAAAATGATAAGGAATCTTCCTTAAGAACCAGAATAGCGCTCCCACACTCAAAAATTGTCCTAAACATCATTTTGGGAGTTGTTAACTAAGGCAATACCGTAATTGATTTATATGGTAAATTTGTACGAATATTTAGGAAAATGTAAGGTTTCAAATGACAAAATTTCACCGTTATCTGTTAACTAATAACCGTTATCTTTAAATTCTATGAAATATATCCCAAAACGATATACTCGTATTTCAGTTTCAGGATTATTGTATGTTGGAACCTTGTTCATTTTCCTAATTACCTGTGTAGAATTTACAAATAAATCATTCGTAATATTTCTTGAGTTACCAATCTGCAATGTGTCTATTTTTGAGTGCTGATCGTTAACTGCATATCGATTACTTTTGCTCGATGTCACGTAAATGGAACTCTCAACCACCACCTATCTCAATACCACTAAGCTATAGAGGCTGTCAAGGCAACCTTGACGAAAAGTTTTTTTGATATTTCATTATGCGTTATTTCTCCCGAAGCCCAAGGAATTATTTACCATATATTACAAAATTAAATTTTTGATCATTTTTACATATTGTAAGAGACGATGGAATATTTTGCTTTTGTTTTCTGAAATAATCCATAAAATTAGGAGAAGAGAATAATAATTTTGGAAAAACTTATCTCGGAGTAAGGTCAATTTTTAAAACATTAAAAAAATGCTTCAAATTATTCTGATCTAAAAATTACCCTTAATGCGTCTATATTAATCGTTATCTCACTACGTTCCAAACGCTGAACAAAGGAGAGAATAATACGACAAGAACAATAAAATATCTAAAATACAAAATTAACCATTTTAAATATTTACGGATTCTTAAAAAAAAAAAATATTTTTTAATACAAGTTCTTCAAAAGATAATAGAATAAATGAATTAAAAATTACTTTGTATTCACCACTTTATTAATACACCCATATCAACGTATTTCGAAAGCAATGCTTTCCTCATTAGGAATATATAGAATACTAAAAAATAATAATATTATACAAATGATAAGCAACATTTTTGATTAATTACTTACCTACTTTAATCAATATTTGTTTATGTTAATGATTTGTCTATTCTTACATTATTGTGTTCTATGTTTATCGTTTGTCTATACATGACATTATTATTATTTATTATTCTGTATATTTCTGATAAGAAAAGCATTGCTTTCAAAACATGTCGATATGTATTCATTAATAAAGTGATGAATGCAAAGCAATTTTAAATTCATTCAATAATTTTTAACTTACAAACAAATAAATTTTTATTTTTATAAACAATAATTATTAATCTAAAACACTCATCCAAATTGAAAAAAACCTTCCGAGCAAAGATAAATGTCGCCGGCAGGACTCGAACCCGCACCCTTCTAATGTCCGGTTAGATGCTCATATAAATGAGTGTTTTAGATTAATAATTATTGTTTATAAAAATAATAATTGTTACCCTTTGCGCTATGCACAAAAATCTTGTCTTAAGTTTTTAAGAACTTTAGTTTATCAATTAATAAATAAATTTTTAATTCGTTCAATAATTTTTAACTTTCAAACAAAGAAATTTTTGATTCATTCAATAATTTTTAACTTTCAAACAAAAAAAAAATTATTCGCGAGCATGACGCGAAATCAGCCATAAAATGCTTTAATTTAAAGGTACTATATAAATATATACTCCGCTACCAAAAAGTTCTTTGCATCGGTCGAGTCGAGACTCGATATAAGTCTGGAGGGCATTATAACGCATATCTGAACAGCTGGGAAGAATTACCTACTGAAATCAAGTACGTTATTTAAAGGTAGGAATTTTGTTACGTAAAATAAACATTTAATCGAAATTCTCTAACGGGTGATGAAGTTATAGCAAAATGTATTAAAATTAAATACATTAAGTTAAATAACAAACGATTGTCGATCCCGTCTCAAAGTTTTGAAGATAACGCAAAACACACAAATTCAATTATCGAGGGTAGATCCATCCCAAGGGGTAAAACAGAAATTATTGAATAACGGAATATGAATCATCCCCAACGTGAGTGCACCCATCCAATTTGTAGGTAGGCATCATAAAGATTTACTCCGAAGCTTCCTAAGCTCCTTCAGCCTCTCCCCAGCCTCCCTCCCTCTCACTGGGAGGTCCTACTCCAGGGGAGGAGACTTCTTGGGGATAGCTACCCTCGTGTCACCTCACAAACTTAATATACAATTTATAAGCAAAACATTTGCGTCGCGTACGATACAAGAAAAATGGATTTAAATTTATTTCTTCATAAGGTTCTCAGATTTTTTCATTGAAGTGATCTGGTAATTTTTGGTACTTTTGTGTGGTGAGTATTCTTCATAAATCTGCGATTTATATATGACGCAATATTTTAAAATTATTAAAAAATTCAAAACTGTCTTAACTTACAAAAACAGTAGTACAGTTATGTTACAGTAAGAATAGACTGGAATACAATACTATAAATGTCTACAGATATCATACAATCAAGGAAACCATCGCATTTCTTTAAAATATAACATAAGGAACAGCAAAATAACCTCAATACATAAATAAGGTTGCTTACCAAAAGCCAATACTTGAATATCACTCAAGATTTCGTCATAGAGCAATTGTTTTTAAATTCGTATGGCAACTTGTTAAATATATTCATTATAACTATGTTTAAAACTGTCAATTCGTACTAGTATTAATAATAATAATAATAATAATTGGATGATTTGTATAGCGCCGTTTTTGTGAAAAATCACCTCAAGGGCGCTGTAAATTCAATTCCAAGACAATTTTTTTTGTCTTCCACTTGTTTATTTCAGACGGGACTGGTTTCACTCTATCACGGGTATCTTCACAATGGTACAATAAAAACTAAATCAATGGTATATATGGCATTTATATTAGGAATGACTAATATTGAACATTTGTATAATGATTACAATGTTGGACGAGTCTGATATAAATAAGTGGAAGATAGTTAAAGGTTTTTAAATAAAATAAAAATGTATTTCTAAATATATTCAAAGGTTCTTTGAACATATTTATTTTGAAACAGGTTCATAAAAGAATTTCGATGTTTGGAAATGTTTTTGCCGAATTTGCCAAAAGAAAGGAAATTTTGAGCTTACTTGTAACACACAGTTTACACCGATAACACGCATCTATCGGCTTACCTCTTAAGTGGCATAAATATTTGGAACTCATCCCGCTCTCTAACGGTCCGGTAAGGAACGAACATTACACTCGGTGCTGCAGACACTGCGCAGAAAAGTAAAGTTCGCTAAAGTAAGGTAACGGTTTGCAGCGCAGTCCACTGTGAGATTTTTCTGCGCAGCGCCTGCAGTAGCGAGTGAAATGTTCATTCCTCATCGGACAATCAGAGAGCAAACTTAAGTGAAGGACTAAACTTTTTGTTCTAACTTCTGAAATAAATAGGTAATACTTAAAAATGAATCCGAACAGTGAAGCTCACAAAATCAGTTTAATTTTATCTGCAAACCACAAAAAACTTTCAGAGTAATAAAATGAGTTATGATTATGATAATACGATTAAAATGTAACAAGACACGGGATTTACATTTATGTATTTATTACCGCAGAATGTAAAATATAATAATATGTATGTAAGATATACATCCCCTTTGTAATGTGGATTTATGGTATGAAACAACGTCCCATGAAATTTAAATACTGTTACTTTCACATCGAATGAAATACGTTAATTTCAGCGTGTAACGAGTCTAACTCCGGGGAGTTTCTAGCCCGTGGAGGTCGCCAGACCAAACATTATTTTGCCATAACCATAAACCAAAATAAAACATGATTTCGGTTGGATTAACGGAAATGTAAGTATAGTCGGCAAATGTCGGCCCGAAGCCGGATCAACATCTCAAACAGTACAAAAGAGATTAACTTCTTCGATAAATGGTTGTAACTAAGGTACGATTTTAGTGTATTCAAATGCTTACATTTGTACTGATTAACTGTCGTATTTCATTTTCTACGATTCGAAAAACCTTGCAGTGTTCATACTGTAAATTATAGATGCAGGTATCTTTAGTGACCATTTATTAAAAACGCAATTGTTTGTTTTTAAGCCCAGCTTAGCTTAATCCGTAGTTAGACAAATGTGTTTAAATTTTAGAAGAAAAATGACGAAACATGTGAATGTAATTTTTAGTTTTGTAATCGAAAATTTTGTAAAAGGAGATTGTCATTTAAATTGCTAGTTGTTTTGTATAAGATATTTATTTATATATAGCAGATGTAACCATCGAACATGGATACGATTTAAAGTTAAATCTAATCACCTTAAGTCTGTAAATGTTATGTGACGCCTCACAAGATAGTCCCTATCCAGTATGCAGACAAGGTAAATATGTCGTCACCCAGTTAGACAACATTGTGAGGCGGGTTAAAGAAAGAAAAATTATAAAACCTTCAAGAATATTAATTCTTTGGTTGCTATTGACCACCCAAATATATCAACTCTCTCCGAGTTATTAATTGTTATCTTGTTTAAGTGATTTTTTTTTAATAAAACTAGAGGTTAATCAAATTTAAGAGCGTTATTATTAAGTTCTGTAAGTATCTTAATTTACATTCAGGAAATAAATGGTGTTTTCAACACTCAACAATTCTCTAAACAAATGCATGTTTAGAAATATTAAATAATATTTTTCAACTTGCTCCAGTGATCATAACCAAATATTTATTAATAAATGAACGAAAAATGTTATAATCTTATAATATGTTTCGAAACTTAAGTTTTCCTGATCAGGAAATACAGAATACTAAAAAAAAATAATGTTAAGTGTAAACAAATGATAAATATAAAACACAGTACTGTAAGAATAAATTATAAACAAAAAAAAATCGACTAGATAACATAGAAGCATTAGAAATAAGGAAAGCCATAAACACTAATAGTAGACTCATAAATAATCAAATAAATTCAAATAAAAGTCCAATCCTAAAATTATTCCCAATAAACAAAGTACACACCCTTCCCGGTCAGCAGGTACCTGCTGATCTCCCACCCTTGGCCCTTCACTCGCCTATTTGTATCAATCTATAACACATGTGCATCTTAGTTCATAGTTTAGTTGTTTACTGCCCTGAAGAAGCTACGGTCGTAGCGAAACCCGGTCGGCTAAAGTATAAATAAATGTGATGTAAACAAAGTTATTGTTTTATTTTTTTTTAATTATAATGTCACCAAGTTACCGCTTCATATGAAAATATAAAAAAAATGATTAAAGTAGGTAAGTTATTAATCAAAAACTATTATAAAGCATTGAATAACGAATTTATTTTAGAAATCAAAAAACATGTTATTTTTATTATTAATAATAATATGAAAATAAATTCAAAGACAGTATTAAAAAAAATAACATCCATTCTCTTCCTATATCCGCTGTATAGCCCCAGAATACGAATAAACGAACCCAAAAAATAAATATGCCAGCAACAATAGTGACCTTTATTTCATTTGCTAATAGGACCACATTGCCATACATCATCGCATTAAAGGGCCAGAGAATAGAATAACGCATGACGGCACTACTCAAGGCGGAAAACTAAAACAATGGAGACCGCAAACAAAGCCATAAAAATAATAATATGCTTGAAGAATGATCAGTCGCCTTTGTAAAGGGGAAAAATTATTTAAAAAGGAAAGAAAAGAGAAGTGTTTTAAAATATGACTTTATTTTTTGTTTTGTTTTGTCGTCGGAATTCTATGAGAAATGGTCGCAATAATGGATTTTGTGACCGGCATACTAATTTGAAAATAATGCAGTATTTTATTGTCATTCGGATTTGTGAATTAAATAACCGTTTATTTTATTTATCGTGAAGGGTTTAGATTAATAAGACTTTTGTTTGTCTTTCGAATCCGTAAGGTTAAATATAAAAATTTGTTAGTGCGTTTTGACAATAAGGAACACCAGTCGATTTTTTTAAACTTATCATTAATAACGTACAAACTTAAATACCAGTATGTTTAGTTTTTTTTTCTTAAGTTAGTTTTCATCGATAAAATAATTTTCATTTTTTCAAAAGGCGCCAAAACGCTCCAAATCTATGAGCGGTCGGTTTTGATCAATATTTAGGTTAGAATTCCAAATGTCAAAACAAGGATGAGCTTTACCGTACATAATTTTATACTCTATTCATGGTAAACCAAAACTAGATAAGTAATAACATTGTCTCCCTTTGTAGAAACTTTAACTCCAAGAATAATAATAGTATTGAGCATTAACATGATCAAAATATCCATTTTGATAATAGTTTGTTTTGTACTGAACAACAATTATAGAGCTAAGAGTTACCTAAATTAAGTTTAAATTTTAACAAAGCTAAAAAAATACGTATTTCAAAGGCAAAACAAAATCGAAAAATAAAAATCTCCATATTAATCCAAAAACAGAATACACACGTGACGTCAAATATTCCGATTACACTGGTACAAATATAACAAGGTGTTTTGATGAGATAATTATTTGTTCACTTTTAAATAACGATTTATAAATTTTATAATTATATATTTATAATAAAAGTTATATATTCAGAATCGGAGTTAGCTGATCTATATGAATATAATATATATATAAGTCAAAATATTTTTTTCACTCAGGAACTCGAGCATTGTGTTTTGTTTGCTTTTTTTAATGTATAAAGAGAACATGGAAAAATAAACAAATTATTACTCGTGTACATTCTGGAGATTCCTCAAAATTCATATTATTTACAAAAATAACACAAACCTTTGTATCTGTCTCATTATTTAGTGCAGTTTTAGAATGTTTTAGTTTTTATTCAATAGTATAAGCATACTTCTACGTAGGGGTTATTAAAGAAAGTTTTACACAAATTCATATTATGAACTAATGAATAACATACTAGGCACAAATACATAACTTTTGTTCAATTTTTCTGAGCGCCATTTAGTGCCTTAAATCACTCCAATGGGTGCTTTATATCTTGTTAAAGTTCATAACCCCTTTTAAATAAACACGTTTTTAGACTATTCTTAAAGGTTTCTTAATTGACTTTTGACTTCAAACCAAATGGAAAGTCATTCCAAGAATGTGGGCCCAGTGCATCGAAAGCTCTATCTCCAAACTTAGCATCATTTGTGTGAGAGGGTTTAACCAGTCTGTTCAACGCATCAGACTTGATGTTCGAACCAGCTCAATCTGAGCGTGAGTTTTCTCTAAGTCAGATTGTCCTTCATGCAGAGATGAGTCAAGTATGATGGTACCAGCCCATTCAGTGCCTTGTATTCCATAAGACAAATTTGAAACTGAACTCCTTCTGTGGCTCGAAGTCAGTGTATGGAAACACACAAAAAAGGAGTGATGTTACAGTCTTTGGTGGCACCTCATATTAGATGAAAACACTCCTTGCAGTTTGTTCAAATGTACATTCGGCAGCATACAAACTATTGAAGTTGTCCAATCTGGAGACTTCTAGAGCATATACGAGAGTCTTGGCAGAATTTGTTGGGAACCATCTTTCTATGGACTTCAATTGTCTTTAAAAATTACACCATACTTTGCCATATTGCCAATGCCATTCTATGTATTATGCTATGCTATTACCGTAATGCTATGCTTAGTGACTAGCTCTAACTAGCTGTAACTTCACCTTCTCCTCCCATATTGATTTAGTTACGCAACTTTCCCCAAGGGATGCTATAGTTCCAGCTAGTTTGAGTTCTTGCGAGATAAATTTACCTAGTAAAATAATTTTTGTAGAACAACCCTAGATATGAATTCTTATCCCATATGACAAATGTCAAACACAGTCACAAAAATCTCCATTCAATATCTTTAAAAATAATCACTTATTTGGCAGATCAAAAAATTTTCCAAAGTTGTACAAAATTTAATACCAAAGTAAAATAATGTGAATTTTATTGAAAACCGATTTTTATAAAACACAGAAAAAACGTAGTGTCGGCTAAGATAAAAACAATTCATTCAAACAACGTCATAAAAAAATAAATACAACGCAATATGGAAATATCACATATCCCGGGTACCTCCCGGTTCGTGGAAGCGAACAGGGAAACCATTTGAAGAGCGCTCGTTTTTTTTAAATGCCTGTGGCTGCTGAATTTTCCACCGTTAAAAACTAAACTAAAAATCTAGGATCCGCATTATCTTTTTATGTGCCATTCAGTGGCGGTTTAGTGGGAAAGTTTGGTCCCGTGTTCCGCGCCAAGTGGGAATTTACAAACCGTGATTTGGTTAGGTGCAGGACAGATAAAATTTTCAATTGAATTTTAAAAAAATATATCAGGACAGATAAAATTTTCAATTTTATTTTAAAAAAATATATTATTTTCGTTAAAATACAGTACAAAAATATTTTTTTCAAAAAATTCATGTAAAACTTAAACGTTAATATTAATTTTTTGTATTTCTTGGGCATTAACTGTGTAATAATTTTTAAAGATTTTGTTTGAAGAGTTGTATCGACTGTGTACTTTTGTTACTTAAGACACATCTGTGTCATTTACTAGCGTTCTTAAAACTATCTTAAATTATACAAGTACAGAAATAATTAGACATTATTAGATGAGGGTAGTGGGAGTGGTGATTTGGAGGGAGGGGACGATAGGAGTAGTCAAATAACTAGGAACCATATAATCATTGTTATTTACGAGGTGCTATTATTTTGTAGTACATAATTTTTTTTTTGATTTAATTTTTAACATCGAAATGTTAAGAGGTATTTTAAATTGTGTGCCTTAGAAACTTTAGAAATACACAATAAAAATATTAATGTTATTCTCCAGATGACCTAAAAACTTCGGTATTGTCCTTTTAAGTTTATTTAATTTTGAGAAAGGATTGTAAGTAGAATAATATGACACGGAAGTGAATGGTAGAAGAAGTCGGGGACGCCAAAGGGAGACATAGTACGATCAAGTAAATCAAATAATTGAGTCCAGCCATGTCAAGAGATCAAATGAGAGAAGAGTACATTTATACTCCTGCAAAACACCGCAAATTAGTTTGTTAATGAATTCTTATTTTGTTTGCCAGTTACGTAATAAACAACGATACTTTGGTGCAATTTATAAGAATCTCAAGCTTGAGGATGTCGCCATAACGTCCCGTATTGTAAAGTTGTGGTTGTTTCAATAAACCTTAAATTATATTAGAATTATAAAACAAAATGTTCTCCACAGCCGTAATAGTTTAAGTATCTTCTCTGATAATGGACATTCAAGAAACTGTTCAAAACGTTAGCTCAACAATTTAGTAAAGTTCATTTTTGTACTTATTGAATAAAATATATTTAATATTTTAGTAATTATTTGCTGTCCCTCTTCGGGCTGCATTCATGAGTTTTGTTATTGGCTCATAAAGTTGAGTGATACTCAATTCAATCTTAACAATATTTCTCAATAATATTATCTCTTTTTTATTTCTCTATTTTGAACGCATTTTTTTTCCTCATAACACCAATCAGTACCTATCAAACAAATATACATAATTGTGTACGTTATAATATTTGTTTTTCTCATATCTTCATTACTACGTTAAAAAGGTTATTATTCTGTATTTTTCTTCACACCTCTTTATATTTAATTTTAGATGTATTATATTACCATACTTTGTCAAGGTACTAGTTTTTTACCCTTCTATTTTTGTATAATGGTACTTAATGTGAACTAATCTTGTTAATTTGTCTGTCCTCAAACAGGATTTGTTCCCAGTTGGGCAGTCAAAGCTTTCTTACATTTTATAGTAGTTTAATAATGTGTGTCCTTCAAATAAATAAAGAAGGAATCGCAATATGGCTTACTGTAAGTGTAAGTCAAACAACATAAACATTTATTTTAAGGGTTGTTAAAGTGCAGCATGGTTTGTAATGACGCGCGCGGCCACTCGGATGTGTAATTTGTATTTGTGTAAAAAAGCAACACATAGATAGGGATAATACTTCAGGCCTTAGTGGGGGAACTTTGATATTTATTGTTCCGTATTTATATTAATGCGGGGAGTTTGCCGTAGGAATGTTGAGAGCGAATTCGAACAGTCTTGCCGCGGTAATGGGCTGCTACGATCTACGCTCCTCGAACTACGGACTGAAGTTATGTCTTCCCCGATGCGATGCGTTGTTACGCGCCGTTTCATACGTCTTTAAAAATGTTCAACTCCACGATAAAATAAACGGTTTTTAAATTGAGGCGTTCAAAACGGAACAGTGTGTTTCAAACTGTTGGATTTATTTATTTTCTTAATTAATTTTGTTTTGTAATACAAAATTTTAAAAGTGCGGAGTTGAAAATAATTATGATGCTAATAAATAAACGAAATTAGAAAAAAAAATCCTAATTACTTTCTCTTTCGCCCCTCTTAGAGGACATTCTCTTAACATGTAGGTACTAATACACAGATATAATGTATGACACATTTATATAAAATTTGTAAAAAATACATTGAACCGCCATGTTGTATCGAGATTATCCCATAGATATAAGTTAGCCACTGATTACATATTCAAAAGACGAAGGTTTATTTGAGTGGAATATTTAAAATTGTAAATACAAGTAGGTACCCATGTTTTTATTTATATATAATTTTGAAGAAATAAATGTTTGGAATGAAATAAAATTTTTAAATGAATGTTTCTTGTTTTTTTTTATTGAATAATAAATTACATCCAATGGGAACTTGTACCCGCTAAGCCACTAGACGTAGCTTGTCAGTGGGAGTTTAGTTCTACAATATTATATAAAACAACGCTAAATAACAATCATTATACAAATGTAGCGCAATAATAGAACAATATAGGTGCATGCCTTTTGTGATCAAAGCAGACAAGTTGAAAAAATATTTTAAAAATGTCTGAAAACAGCATAACAGTTTTGTTATAGAGATACTAGACTCCAATTACATAATATCGATTTAAATAATGTTATAAAAATAAAGAAATATCAGCGAGTATTAAACAAATTGAGAAATAAAAAATACGACAACATTACTACAGTTTTATCAGAGTGAGGATAAACTTAATATAATACTAGCTTTTAAATAATTTTAAAGATTCCCGCATCTATCAAGGAGATAGCTGCGAGTAATAGTCGTCACAGGGTATTACTTTTTCTGTCAAAACAATTAAGGCACACGAATGACAAGCAAGAATTCACAACTTTTTTAAAAAAAAATCCCTTGCACGGCCGGGTACACATAAACTAGTTATTTATAAATTGAATCCAAAATATTCAGAACATATATTTTCAGGATAAATCATTAATCTATTTTATAAATATGAATCATGTATCTAACCTTACTGTTTACATACTAAGCGCAAAAACTTACAAATAAAATTAGTAGACCTGGCATAAGTAATTATATTAATATCATCTCTGAAAATGTGGAAGGGAGTCATCCTTCTCTTTGGTGTCCCTTTATTATTTATGGCCATATACTTAACAGTGCAAAAAAAACTGATAGTCGACTTAAACTAATGAACGCATTAGTTAATATTCGGTTAAAATCAAAAATGGAACATGGCACAAAGAATAAGTAACTTAAATTCATATCCAAAATAAACGTTCAATAAAAACTGAGCTTTACAAAATAAAATATGGACCAAAAAAGACACGTTAAACCCACAAAAATAATGTTTGCATCTAGGTGGAAAAGAACGAGACCCATTTTAAAGTAGACTTCTAATGTAAACATAGGTACGTAGTGAAAATAAATACGTCTTTTGAAGAATCCTAGTAATTTACACAACAAGACGCTTTTTTCAAGAACTTGAATATTTAATTTTAATAGTTGGAGTTTTTTGCCTTAAAAGTTACATAATATTGATACATAATATTATTTACATAAACAATTTCTGCTGTACATGCTTAATCGTTCATAGTTCAACATTCTTAATCAATTTAAAACTGTATTCAACAAACTTCATAATGAGCTTTACTGGCCGAAGATCGAATAGTCTGGTGTGGGTACCTGCTACAAATTGATAGTGAAGTATTGAGACCATCCGAAATTCCGGCGGACAGAAAACTCATTCGCCCAACCGAACGTACCTGCTCAGCGAGTGACACTGACGTCGACATGTCGACGTAAATCGGCGCCGCGTCGCAATTCAGATGAATAGATAATAGAGTTCGCCGAAATGTCGCCAATGATCGGAGGTGTATTTTACTCCAGGTGTCAATCTGGCTTTTGGTACTTCAACAATCCTGTGTGGAGAAAACATAGCAATACATATATGGATCTTTCATTTTGACTATCGTGTGTTAAAACAGGTAAATCTTCCAAGTTTTTTTTTTTGTCCGAGATATTTACAGAGTGATAACAATTATTACATAATTATAACTAGCTTTGAGGATGACATTCAATACACAAATGAATCAACACACTTTTTAAAAGTATGTAATTCTAATTAAAAGTACAAAAAAAAATAGATTCGCTGAGATTTTAACGACTTTATATCACTTTTAAAATCTGTTTATATCTCTTTTAAAATCTGTTAAAATCTTATCACTTTTAAAAAAATTGATTCACATCAAATTTAAAAAAAAAAAAAAATTATTTATTCTAGGAATTAAACACAAAAACAATTAATTTTATTTCACAGCTGAACATTTCTATGTTCGCTACTGAGCTAGTGTAGTGACATACTAGTGATATTCAAACGTTATTATTAATAAATTAATTAAAAATATATACTTCGCATTCACCACTTTATTAATATACACAGATATCTACATGTTTCTAAATCGATGCTTTCTTCATCAGGAATATATAAAATACTAAAAATAAAAATGTCAAGTATAGACAAATGATAATAATTAGAATGCATTAATCTAAGAATAGACAATTTATAAACATAAAGAGAAATTATTTTTTAAATTATTAAATTTAATTCACTATCTATCACTTTTTTCTATCCAGCTATCTCTTGAATTTATTTTCATATTAATATTAATAAAAATAAAAATAAAACTTTTCAATTTCTATTGCAAATTTGTTATTTAATGTCTTAAAATATATTTTTTTAATAATTACTTACCTACTTTAATCATTTTTTATTTATGTTTATAATTTGTCTGTTCTTACATTATTGTGTTCTTATATTTATCATTTGTCTATACTTGACATTATTATTTTTAATATTCTATTTATTCCTGATGAAAAATCATCGCTTTCCAAACATGTAGATATCTTTGTGTATTAATAAAGTGGTGAATGCAAATAATTTTTTTTTATTAATGTATTAATAATGATGCCACAAAGTGAATACCTATCGTTTGAATTTTATTATTCGAGCTGTTTGAAATGCCTTTGGGGAAGATACTAAAAAAAGTCTTGTTAAAATATTTAACTATTAATTACTCATATGTTAAAGCAACTCAGCCATTAAACATCGGATTTAATATGCCTCTAGTAATAATGAGAATTGATTTTACACCAATACCACTTCAAATGGGAGACACTTACCATAGAACCAACCAAACCCACGCTCCGTATAACTATCATATTATTATTATTTGGAAGTTGGATCTCCTAGACTGGTTCTGTATTTGAGGTGAGCAAATAAGCGCAAAGTACTCACTCAAGATCTCTGATTAATTAACAGAAGTGTTTATTTATTTATCAAATAAGCCAATATTACCTGCGAGCGACTATCATCTTAGGCTTGTTATAGTTAGTTATGTTAAAGGTAAGTTTTGTAAATACAACTTCCTATTAATTATCGTCTGATCATTAGTTTGTACCGGGCCGAATTACAAGAAAACTTCCGCTAGCTGATTTGTAACCGGTTAAACATTTGCTCTCCCTTGTAACCGGAAAAATCTCTAACTAACTCTATTCAAATCAATGAAACTTACCAGAAAACATTTATCTTCTCTTTTTCTCGGTTAAAACAGCAAGAGATCTCTTACTCGCTATTTTGTACCTGGTTAAATGGAGAATTAAACTCTTTCTCACTGTTTTTTTTACTGTGGAAATAATAGAATAACGATAATACTTTAGTTATTTGTTTTCCAATCGGTAAAAATGTAAAGCAAACGATAACTTATTAAAATATTGAGGAAAATAGTTGTAATAATTCTCAATTAAATGTGAAACAGAAGGTTCCATTAGTGACCGAAACATTTTTTTATTTTTCTGCGTCTTCATTGAGAGTAATGAAAGTTTTTTTTAAATATTTAAATGTAACAGCGAGGTTTAAAAACCTCGT
Organism: Halesus radiatus; assembly: GCA_022606495.2. Taxonomy (NCBI): domain Eukaryota; kingdom Metazoa; phylum Arthropoda; class Insecta; order Trichoptera; family Limnephilidae; genus Halesus; species Halesus radiatus. The sequence goes on along the minus strand of JAHDVE020010607.1, from coordinate 1,062 downwards.
TAAAACTGAGATAACTTATTCGTTTGGAATATACATAAAAAGAAACGTGAGATTATTTGCTCTCCTGAAAATATTTGTTTTGATTTATTTATTTATACTGGGTTTTTACAGATATTCACACTTACGAGAGAACAATCCAGTTATAAAAACTGAGTTAATATACATAAATTGCAAATAATCAGACAAAGGATACGCAAAACACAAAATTACAAAAACCCACTCAATGATACGTAATACAATAGAAACAAGAGACACAAAGAGACACACAAGTTATACATAATATAATTATCACAACCATTGTTACATATTTTTAAGTAATAGCAGGAATTTTTTTTTCTGAAACTGTACATATCATCGACAAAAATGTCTACATTATCATACTCCATCTTATTATATAGTCATTTGCCTCAATCGCACATCGCGCACACAATGATTGTAATATTAAACAGCAATGTTTCACATTTTTTCAGGAAGGTACACTTCTCGTGTGCGACATTTGACATTTATTTTCTGTTTTTAGAAAAAGAAAAAGCTTTTAGTAAAAACCCGTGATCGGAATAACACTACTGTATCTTTTGTTTTCTGTTAGTAACTTCGTATTATTTTTCTGATTACTTTGGTGAAAGATAGTAAGATCATAACTTTCGTATAAATGATAGTAAATAAACAATACAAAGTGATGTCATAAATATCCTATACAAAACTATATACAGGGTGACTATGGCTTATATTATGCGAAACGTTTTAAAATATAACAGAGAAGACTTATTCAAGCAAAAAGTTCATTAATGTTAAGAAAGTGTTCATTTTGAACGATTGTGTCCGAAATGTTCGTAGGGTAAAAGCGATATGTTCCAGCATATGTTGAAGAAGTGGTAGGAGTGTGAACTTTTTTAAAGTTGAAACGATTTTTTCGTTAGGAAAATTCCAAAAAAAAATCTATTCGAAGTCAGACAAGCGATAAAGTACCGCAAATAATGTATTTAACCAAAAGATTATTTTTGTTCCGTATTTGAAATGTGTATTATTTATTATGTAGTTAGTAACGAAATTCCTCAGCTT